>JBCFXI010001677.1:4558-43871 GCA_038496175.1 Ampulex compressa
CTGGAGCGCGTCCAGCGCGATCCTCTGGAGCGCGTCCAGCGCGATCCTCTGGAGCGCGTCCAGCGCGATCCTCTGGAGCGCGTCCAGCGCGATCCTCTGGAGCGCGTCCAGCGCGATCCTCTGGAGCGCGTCCAGCGCGATCCCATGGAACTCGTCGTTTATAGTTCTCCGAAACTCGATTCACCCTCTCTCTATCTGATCGACGACTCCCTACCGATCCACCCACTTCCAATATGACCGATAGCGGCCTGAAGAATTGAGCGCTTTCAATATGATTGATTATCACCCACTGAAAATTGGGCTGGGCTTTTAATATAATTGATCCATACTCGCTTTTAATAAATTTGATTACTACATAATGAAAATTCCTCCGCTTTCAAGATATCAGACTACCTCCTACTGTCGATCGACCCAAATTTAACATAGCCGACCAACCCATTAAAATTTCCGTGCTTTCAATATTGTTGGCTACAACTCAGTGTCAATTTACCTGCTTTCAATATGGTTGACCTGCCTTTGCCGATGTTCGCGTTCACATTCGCTATCCTTCTCCCCCGTGTCATCCTGGAGTTGGCAGTTGGAGATCGTCAACGTCATCGTGGACCTTCATCGTAGGTTAGCGTGGGTCGCTCGAATAAGGTACGAAAGTACTGAACCCCGTTATGTATGCCGAGCGAGAAAATTTATGTTGTGCGTATGCGCGTTCATCAGCTATTCAAAATCATCAATTAAGCTATTTACCCAGTAACAAACTCTTTGGTGGGGGTTGAGGAGTATGGAGTGGAATGAAAATGTGTATACTAATACATAAGTTTAAAAACAAATAATTCATTCAGAAAAAATAAAAATATGTCTTGCTGCCTAGTCATTAATTCCGCCGTCCGAGTTTCTATTATCATAAACACATATCTATATTTATTGTCAATATTGCTCCGATTGCTCACTAACAGTAATTTAACACATCGGTTTGCATACCTTATTCGCTCATCACGTCCTACGTATGGGGAAGTGATGCCAGTGCCATAGTTCCTCCGGTATATGTTGAAAATACTTCTCGATGCAGTCCAGAAAAATTAGCACTGATCGTAGTTTCACCATTTCCTTTAAGCACGTAGTACAGTATAATTATATACGTCCGATATGTGTACAGAGACGCATCGCATGCATCCACGTTATGTTTTATTTTACACGCTGAATCCCCGATAATCTGCGGAAGTACTTTACATAATTTTTTATTCCTTTCCTTTCCTTGTATACTGCCATCAGTCTTTTATTCTTGCAGAAGGACATCAATTCCATTAATACGACGTACGCCTCAATATGATCCATTGACAGTACATTATCAAATGTCAGTCTTATCCTTACTCGTGTCACGTCTAAATTACGGTACACACATTTTTACATATTAAAAGTCACACGGAAAATAATTAGGAATTTTTTATCTCCATCCTGCTGCCTATGAGGGGGAGGTTTTGGGGACATTTTGTAACGTAAAGAGTAAGCCCTCACGTACTTTGTGGTTTCCTTTATCCCAGCGTATGAGCATCCTGCGGATAGCACAGTTTTAGGGATCTCCCCCCCCCTCCCTCTCTGTCCCACGTGCTGTCCAGAAGGGCGCATAGTGGGGGTGAAAAACTCAGCTACTCCTAACGATGCTTATGGCGGCATCTAACACCGTGAAGGAGGTTAACAGAAACTTTTTCACGGGATAGGAAAAGTAATGCATTGTTACGATTTATCGTTCTTAGCTATTTTTAATTATAATTTTAAGTTCAAGAAATGTATAGTTTTGGATCAAGCGTATCTACGCGACACTCCCTTGCGATGAGGCAAATTAACTAACTATCGATTAGGAGCTTTCACTAATGTTTGTATATTTGCTATGGCAGACTATTGAATATATATATATATATATATATTTGTTTCTCCAGAATAACAAACAACATTTACTTATCCTTGCAATCAGTAGAAGTGTGCAAAGTAAATATTCCTGTACAAGCTTCTAACGTCAAACCCCCCGGCGCAAGCGTGCGCGCCCGACCGAACTACCGATACCGCGGTAGTACCCGCGACCGCCGCAAGGCGGCTTGACCACAACCGGTTATCTCGCGGCTGATTACCGCGTGTCGCGATAATAAACCGGGTACGGCGACGAGAGTCGGCACGTCCGGTACCGAGCACCATCCGCCAAGCTTAAATACACAAGGCATCTGACAAGCTCCTAACCGAGACGTCTATTTTTACTTACCCTCCCGCTTACCTGCAGCGGTCCCGCTGGGAATTGGTTGACGACACCAGCGGAGGAAAGCCATTTTACCCGACCGACTCGCCCCTTCGGGCAGCGCAGGTCTCCTATCGGCTCTCGACCGTATCGGTTGGTTCACGACCATCCCTTCGAGCAACGGGCACTCTCGGCTACGCGCTCATTGGCGGAACCACGACCTTGAGCAGCGGAAAAACGCCAAATCCCCCACTTGCGCGCCTAGCTTTAGTAACCGCAGACCGCCTAGTTTTGAGTTTTGCGCCCGCCTAGCCCTAGCCTTTTAACCGTCGATTTACATAGTCTTAAGCTTGCGCTCGCCTCGCCCTAGCCTTAAGTTTTGCGCTTAACATTAGTTATCCTTTGTATACCCTTACTAATAAACCAGCGTCATTCCTACGCCACGCAGCACTTATTCGGGACCAGCAAACCCGGCCACGCCGGCTGAGTCTGCCACCTCCTCCTCTGTCCCGACAATCTCCCTTTCGAGGGAAGTATCATCACAACTGGCGCCCGAATAAGGACTTGAAGAGAATAAGGACTTGAAAGAATGAGTCAAGGCGTGGGGTGGGTCTACCGGCAGAGGAAGGACCAATTACGCGCCATCGCGGAGAAAAAGGGACTCGTCCAGGAAGGGACCGTAGAGCAGTTCCGCAACCGCCTGAGTCAGCACCTCCGGATGGAGAGCGGGGAGAAGTCGACTCCCGCGACCTCTGCGGGTCCCGCGGCCCCTGCGGCCCCCATGCTCCTGTCAGAACCGGACCCCACGGCCATCGACAAGGTGCGGTGCTGGGGCGTCCACTTCGACGGAAGGGAACCAAAGAAATTCTTGGAAAGTCTAGAGGAACTCCACGTCAGCTACCGGGTCAGCCCGGACGATGCCCTGACCTGCCTGTCCGAGGTAATGATAGGTTCGGCCCAGACCTGGGTTGGAACAAATGCCGGTCTTTCGCAACCACTACATCCCCTCGACCAGGGTCGAGGAGCTGGAAGGCGAAATCGTGCGAAGAGTCCAGCGGCCGGGAGAACCAGCCCGAGCCTACGCCGACAGCATCCAAGCCCTCATGAGGAGGTAGGGGGGTTATACCGAGCGGCAAGAGTTCAATCGGCTCCTCCGAAATCTCGAAGAGGAGTGCCAGCGGTATGTACGAAGCGGTGGGCTGACCACCATTGACGAGATACTCGTTCGAGCGGTAGAACATGAAACGCTCCTCAAAATCCTTGTGTCCCGTGCCAAAACCGGACAAGAAAACCACCCTCCGGCAACGGCCGCCGCTTCCAGCTACGACCGGGCCACCCACTGCTGGCGCTGCGGGCAGCGCGGCTACCAGCGACACGAATGACGTCGCCAGAGCAACCTTTTCTGCTCCTACTGCGGAACCGAGGGCCAAAACGGGAAACGACCAACCGGCCGGAATGGAAGGCGATTTCCGGCCGTCCCCATAAGCACCACCGACACCCGCCTGGTCATCCCTTTCGCCATAGGCGAAAGAACTTTCGACGCACTAGTCGACACCGGGGCCACACGCACGTACCTCCGCCAGGATGCGGCCCAATGGTGCGGACAAAACGGGGACAAAGTACGCCACCTCCCACCAAAGGGTACTGATTGCCGAAGGCTCCTCGACCGTGGTCACCGGGGAGATACAGCTACAGGCACGCGTCATGGGGTACGTGGTCACCGTCAACTGCCTGGTCCTGAACTCCCTAGCTCAGGAAGTCCTGTTCGGCATGGACACCCTCCAGGCCACGCTCAGCGTCATGGGGTACGTGGTCACCGTCAACTGCCTGGTCCTGAACTCTCTAGCCCAGAAAGTCCTGTTGGGCATAGACACCCTCCAGGCCACGCTCAGCATCAGGCAACACACGTGGCACTTGCGGCCGGGGCCAATGGAGATCTGCGAGGAAGGCATCCTCCGCTGCACCACGGATCAGCAGCAGCGACTCGATGAACTCCTGGCCGAAGAGCTTCCTCGCTGCGACCACACACACGCGCGTGCGCGCGCTGTGGTCGGTTTACTAATACGACTTTTAATTTGTTTATGGTTTCTCCTCAAGCTCACCAATTCTTTAGACAGGCTCCCAAATTGTTACGACGGGGTAAATTTTACCCCGGTGGTCGTCGAGCGTGATTTACCCGCAATTGATGCTAGTCATACGGGGTCTTTCACCTAAAGGAGAATTCCACACTAATTAAATTTTTCAACGTCCCGAACGTGAGTGCCGCCCGATCGCCGTGCCCAATCCAAGATCGGCACCCCGACCGAGACCTCCGCGACGCCATGCGGCACACGGCCCCAATCCACCCATAGTCGGTCGGTACAATTGCAACCTCTACTATAATCAGTAGAAAGGTTACAATCTATCTTATCCAGGATACGCAGCTGCTTGAGACGACCATTCAAATAATTACTTAGATCGCAATCGAGCAAGAAGGTAAATAGGAAAATCATGCCTTAATCTGTTAACTGTGGAATTTAGTGTCAAAAGATCCTCACAGGGTGCGGAATTTAAAACAAGCAACGACGTGTATACACGTCGAACGCAAGGCAAATGGTCCTATTATACATTTTACGAAAAACGGGGAAGGATTACATTTTTATTACGTCAAAAAAACTAACAATTGGTTTCTAAACACGTTATCTTTACTAAAAGCTTGAAAATTGTCAAAAAAATAATAAAATACATAAACAAGAAAAATAAGAAAACAGTTTAAAAAATTTGAATCTATTTATGTGTGACATGTTTCGAAATACGGTACCACAGAAAGTGCGACTTCACAGATCGTTCACCAAAATCTTAATTCTTTACGTTTTCCCTTTTTTGAGCAAACGAATTACGTATGTAATTGGTTTTTAAATGCGAGCCCCCCTTCATATAAATTACACAGCAGTTGTATTGGTAATCTAAAGAGAACATTCCACCAAATAATATTCTTATTACATTTTATTGAGATTTCGAGTGTTTATAGTGAATGGTAATTTTTTATTTTACACGACCAGTATACACGTCAAACGCACTGCAGTAGAGATTTGGTCCGACGTGCATACACGTCGAACGCACTTAATTGGTTAAAAAAACCCTATCACTTTAGTAGATATTCAATGTGACCATCGTTTGTACAATATCAATACACTTTTGTAGACGATGAACAAGGGAGCATTATACGTTAGCGTTAAAAGCGTTAAAAGAAATAAGTGTACATCTCACCCCCCCCCCCAAGGCCAGCTTTTTATTTTTTTCGCCCAGTTGGTACATCCGACGTGCAACAAAGTTACTAGGTTCGTCGTGGCGCAGCCCTGCCGTAATATCTCGCTTGCAAATCTCGTGACTGTTACATCGAGTGAGACCAAAATGCTTGTGCTCAATTAGCACGTGCTTGCGCTTCCTTACCTGTCATCCAAAAACTCCTCAAGTCCTTCATGGGCTTTATGCAGGGACTGTCCTCGTCGCACAAGGACGTCAATAGGCATGTAGCCAGGGAACCCAATACAACCAGCCAGTTAAAAAGTTGACCTAAACAAACATCTCGCAAAGGATAGAAATTGAACATCAAAAGGTTTTACCTTGAATTAGAATCATCAATGAAAACTTTTATAGCAAATATTTACTGCTATTCACTTCTCATAAAATTTCTACATTCTCAGAAATTCGTTGAGAAGTACTAGATCATTAGCCTCATCCTCGGCAAGTATCGCGCAGACACGCTTGACTCAAAAACCAAATTTGTTTCTACTTTAGAACAACATAAAAAGTGATAATCACGGACAAGCGTAACACCGATCCACATTGTCTCTATTTTATCGACTACCCGTGTCGACCAATTCCAGGGCAACGCGCTCGACGAGTTCAAAAGGATTGAGCTTGACGTGTTTCGGGGGACTGCAAACGACACGTTCCAGGGGATCGCGCTCAACGTGTTCCAGGGAATTAAAAACGACGCGTTACTGGGCATCGCGCTCTAGGCTTTCCCGGCGATCCCGTCAACGCGTTCAAGGGGATCGCGCTCAACGCCTTCAGGGGGATCGCGCTTGACGCGCTCCAGGGGATCGCGCTCATCGCGCTCGACGCGCTACAGAGGATCGCGCTCGACGCGCTCCAAAGGATCGCGCTCGACGTGCTCCAGTGAATCGCGCTGGACGTGCTTCAAGGGATCACACTAGACTCGTTGCGGGGGAAGGCAAAGAACGAGTTCCATGGGATCGCGCTCGACGCGCTCCAGGTTATGGCCCGTCATGTAGCGATGGGGGTGGATCGGTAGGAGGGGGCACTGGACAGAGGCGGCAGGGCAGAACGGTCAGTAAGGCAGCATGATCGGTAACACCTCCCTTCCCCCACTCCTCCATCTGTGCCAGAACCGCAGTTGGTTCTCTACTTTTGTGCCCTTGCGGATGTGTTCCTAAGGCAAGCTTAATTCCTTATGCACTCGTTATACTTCCGTTGGAAACACACTCTCAAGGATACAAAAATCACGATACAAGAATTTCTACAGATTATCGAACTTATTTTGTGTTCTACCCTTTTACATTTCAGGAATAAATACTAAAAACAGATCTTTGGTTCTCCGATAGGTTTGCGCCTCTCTCCCATCCTTGCCGATATTAATTCAGACGACCTACAAAGTGCTGTATTAAAAAACTTGTCTTTTTATCCAACCTACTAATACTCAGTACGTATCTGATATTCTAATCTGTATTCTCACTGATGACATCCAATCCCCTTTAGCTTTCATAATTCGCATCTTTAGCTTTCATAATTCCCAATTGAATTTCCTGGAGATCACCATCATTCACAACAACCGCACCTCCCTTTCATTCGATTACTACTACAAATTTTAATTTTTTGGGTAGGTATATTGAGTTTTCCTTCCATCATCACGTTTCACAAAAGAAGGGCATCATATTACACATAGGCTGGTTAACAGAGCAGTATTTTTATCGGATCTCAAGTTTCGTAATAAAAATATGTTGAAACTTTGGGTTTATTTTCCGTGTCTTAAGATTAAGATAGGTTTTATTTAATGCCGTATGCTACACGCTTTTCGATACACTACAGACTGACTGTCGAGGCTTACTGCCCAAGCAGCCCATCAAAAACAAAAAACATCAGCATGTTTCTCTCTTTCCTCCTACAGGCTCGCGGCATCCGCCTCGCACGCATTCGCAGCATAGAGAAAGGTCCAATGTCCTTCTCTATCTGACACACAGTGCCATATATATATACCGCACTGCTTTTTCCTCAACAAAATATTTAATTCATCAAACAAATCCTGCATGACAATAATTTTCCAAACCACCTAGTAAATCAGATAATCAAAGACCATTTGTATAAACTCTATTATCTTGGCAATAATAACAGTAACATACAAGAAAATAACAGCAAGTTTATGCCTATCCCGTTTCTTAAGATCATTTTTAACAAAATAAATGCAATTTTCAAAGCCTGCAACTATAGATCAGCATTTATTCTGAATTATAAACTATATTAGGGCTGTGGCTTAGTCATCTGTGGCGAAAACAGAAAGAAAACAACAGTAATGTGATCTGAAATTATCCGCCTACGATGGCACTACAGCTTCCACTCTTCGCTAATTTGACACAGATACTCACCGAAGCAGCCATGCACGGTGAGCACCTGCGTCAGGCAATAGGTTAGCCTTTGTCAAGTTCTGCCCAGTCACTTTTCGAGGTGGGGCAGAATAGCTGTGACAGCGTTATGGACGGAGGTGGTGCGCCGAAAGACGAAAAGGACGCAGAAGAGCCAGACAGCAGTAGCCACAGCAGTCGCTACAGCCCCGGTTACCTGGCCGCCGACCCCGACGGCGATTAAAGCCGGAGGTAATGCCGGAGCTCGACGGGGCTCGAAGGCGGGCCTGGCGCGGCTGCCGATAATGGTGCTAGTCACGCTGACGATCTCCCCGGAAGGGGAACTCACGTATACGCAGGCGATGTCAAGCACCAGATCTAAAATAGATTTGGCGAATCTGGGCATCACTGCCATACGCCCCAGACGGGCGGCTACCGGGGGGCTACTGCTGCAGATCCCCGGTCCTGAGAGCGGTCCGAAAGCGACCGCTTTGGCGGCACGCATAGCGGAGGCCCTAGCGGGAACCGGGACGAAGGTCGTGCAACCCTCCAAAAAAAAGTGGGTGGCTGCCAGGAGGGAGAGGTGAAGACCGGGGAGATACGGACCTCCTCCTCCTTCGGTTTGGGCTCGAATTTAGCACAACGTCCGCTCGTGCCGACGAAGAGGATTGTCGCGGACGGTCTCTTGTTGGTCGGCTGGTCCTCCATCAGGGTGGATCCGCTAGCTGCACGCTCGGGCGCCGTGGACCGCAGCGGGCGCTGCTAGCGTTGCGGTGGCTTAGACCACCACGCCGGACAGTGCTCGGCTACACCGCACTGCCCGCTGTGCAGTGACCTGGGGCAGGAGGACAACCATCGCGTTGCAGCGCGTTCTGCGCCCCAGTGCCCTCCAAAAGAAGGAGTAACCGGAGTGCAGCGAAGGGTGTAATGGCGGCAGCAGTGACACCACTTGCTGGCCCGCCGGATGTGCCTTCCATATCCGTGCCGGCGCAGGTTTGGTGGAAGCCGCCTGTTGGAACTGGCCTGGAAGAAACCATGCACATGGAATAAACTTCATGACCCATTGCTTCCTCTAGGCCAATCTGAAACACTCGTGCGGGGCTCAGGGCCCAATGGTCCAGACCTTGCGCGAGTGCAACATCAGGTTGACGGTTGTCGCGGAACCGTATCGTGTCCTGGACCACCCAGACTGGGTAGGGGATGCAAGCGGCCTCGTGGCGATCGTCAGGTTCGGCACGCCGCGCACACCGTCCCTAGCGCTGATCGAGCGCGGGCGGGATATGTGGTGGCACAGTGAGGGGACATCGCGGTGGTAGGATGTAGACTTTAATGCTCATATCACGGCGTGGGGGTCCCCCAGAGACGACGTACGAATGCTCAACTGGGCGGCGGAAGTGGAGCTCCGTCTACTGAACCGGGGCTTGACACTGACGTGCGTAAGGTGGCAGGGGCAGTCCATCGTCGATCTGACGTGGGTAACCCATGCCGCCGCACGTCGCGTGTTGGGCTGGCGAGTGATGGCCAGGATGGAGTCCCTCTCAGACCATGTTCACGTCCTGATGGACGTGGCCGCTACTCGTTAGGTAAACAAGACCCTACACGGCCGCCCGGGGAGCAACGCACCACCGCAATGGCTGCTTAAGCGACTAAACTAGGACCTCCTGATAGCGACGGCCCACGCCGTTGCCCGCTCAAAGCGCGATTCGGCCGAGCCCGTCGACGTGAGGTCGGAGTCCAAGGGTCTCCGGAGCGCAATGACGGCTATATGTGACACTGCCATGCCCTGGGCCAGACTCCGTACTCCTCGCGTAGTGTACTGGTGGTCGGGGCGATAGCAGACCTACGCAATGCGTGTGTTCGCGCCCCGCGTCAGTACACCCGCGCCCGTAGACGACGTAATCGCGAAGAGGCGTGGGTCGCCAAGCTGTACGCGGGCTTCCTTGAGACACAGTGAGCCCTCAGACAGAGCCCTCAGAGCGGCCCAGGCTTGGCAAAAGCTCCTCAGGACTATGGGCAGGGACCCATGGGGGCGCCCATACTGTATAGTGATAAGCAAGCTTCGTCCATAGGTCCCTCCAATAACGGAGTCCCTTGATCATCAGCTCCTTGGGGTGGTCATCTTGACACTTTTTCCCGACACTCCGGGGAGAGTGTCGCGGCGACCTCCGCCGGATACTGTGCCGAACGCTACAAACTGGTCCGGCGAGCTGGGGGTCACGCGGAAGCAGGTTTTAAGCGCTTGGAGACCCGACGCACTGCGCCGGGTCCCAATGGCATCCCCGGACGAGCCCGGGTCTTGACCCGAAGCATCCTCGGGGCCAGACCGGTGGAGCTGTTTAACGGCTGCATTCAGTCTGGCCAGTTTCCCCGGTTGTGGAGACGGAACAGTTTGGTTCTCATAGAAAACGGGGGCAGGCCCTCTTAGTCTCCCTCGGCGTACCAAACGATCTGCCTGCTCGACGAGGTGGGGAAGCTGTTTGAGCGCATCATAGCTTCCCGTCTGGTCGTGCACTTGTCCAGCGTAGGTCCCGATTTGGCCGAGAGCCAGTTCGGCTTCAGAGTGGGCCGTTCTACCATCGACATGGTCCTGCGCGTGCTGGTCCACTCTGACTCGGCCGTTTCCCGGGGCGGGGTGGCATTGGCGATATCGCTAGATATCGTCAACACATTCAACACCCTTGTAGGTCAAGCTGAAGTCGAGGTGGGCCCTGAGATGAAGTATCTGGCGCTCACTTTGGACGGCCAGTGGCGCTTCGCGGCGCATTTCGATCGCCTGGTCCTCCAAGCGGAACGAATGGTGGGCTGGCTCGACCGCATCTTGCCGAACCTCGGGTACTCAAGGAATGGATCCGCAGCATGTATGCGGTGTCGTGCGGTCCTTGGCCCTGTACGGGGCCCCGGTACGGTCGCGCGACCTACTGGTCAGCCGACATAGCCGGGACCACCTACGTCTGATTTAAAGGCGGATGACCACCAGAACCGCGCGAGCTTATCGCACGACCTCCTACACGGCGTCGATGGTTCTGGCGGAGCAGACACCCATGGAACTCCTGTCGAAGGAGATGAGAGAGGAATATTCTCACTCATCATCTTTCCGCTGAAACGGGGATTCTCCGCCGGAACCGGTGATCACTGAGGCGACCACGAGATGCCAAGTCCGGGAGCGTGCTGTATAAGAGCGACAGGGACGCCTGTCCAAACCCGCTAACGCGGGACAGCACGCCATTGCGGCTGTCCTGCCCAGTTTGGAAAAGTGGCTGCGCAGAACCTGAGCACGGCTGACCTATCGGCTGACTGAGGTACTCACCGGGCATAGCTGCTTCGGTGAGTACCTGTGTCGGATAGGGAAGGAGAGGGCGAGGGAAGCAGTGCCACCACTGCCCGAATGCGCGGGACACGGCGCAGCATACGCGGGTGTTCTGTGCAGGGTGGGCGTGCGAGCGCTGTGTCCTGCGAGATGAAGTAGGAGAGGGCCTCTCGCTGCCAGCTATCGTACGAGCGATGCTGGACAGCGAGGGGTCCTGGCGCGCCGTAGTCTCCTTCTGCGAGCAGGTAATGCTGCAGAAGGAGGCCGCGCGGAGGATCCGCGAATGCGCGGGTTCTGTGCGACGAGTGGCGGGTTGTAGGGGCAGGGGGCGCAGACGTCCCCTGACACCCTCGCCCGATTGAACCGATTGAGGCCGAATGAGCCTCCCATTGCACCAGGAGTACCATTGGGGATTTCAGGCGGTTCGAATGGGGGCTCGGTTGCCATTGCTCGTAATTCTCCAGGGAGACGTTGCATGGCAACCGCACAACACCGTTAAATTGGAGTGGATGTTTCGAGTGGGGGGTCCTCAAAACCCCCTCTAAAACGGGCGCCCTGACGGGTGCAGCATGAGGGGCGGCACCGGATGTGTTGCGTGCAGTTCCCGGTGCCCCCTTTGCTACGCATAGGATGGCCGCCATGGGGATTTTAGCCGGTAAGAATCCGGCACACCTCTAACTCTCCTCCCAGAAAGCCAGGAAGTCTATGAAGATTTCCTCCACGACAAAAAGAAATGGGACCTTTACATAAAATGTACAGTAAAAGTGCTTGGGGCAGGTTCACCATCAACTGATGCCTTGCAATCGGCTTGGTTTTAAAACAAGTAACGCACCTCCGCAATACTCGGCGAACTGCACTCCTACCAGACAAAGGCCAATATGTTGTAACGCCGGTTGAGAATGCCGCGTTACGCCAGCAGAGCGACGATTGTCAACGAGTTTGTTGACAGCAGAAGACTCGAGAGAGAGAGAGCACGCCGATTTCGTGGTTGTCGGACGCGATCTCGCCTTCGTGCGAACATAATTGTATTCCAATAAATATTAAGATATAAGATGTTCCTTTATAATCATTTCGGTTAACCGATGCTTAGCAGGGATTGCATGCTTTTGGTGATAAGGAAAGCGCAATTCTTGTAATCGCCCGCCGACTCGAATTGTACCTGACGTATCTCTGAAAACACGAAGAGCAAATAATCGTTTGCTTTATAACAACGGTACTCCGCTTTCTGGGCATTGTAATTCAATGTCGGATTCCTGTTTCTGCGTGAGTTTTATTAGAATCATTATAGCTTGATCAAACTCTGAAACAGTTAACGGTCCTATGCCCCGTGAATTTCGATTGCTTAAATTATGACCAAATCGAAGACAATATGCCATCACCCAAACTAATCTAGTAAAAGTTGATTATCGAGTCCATCACTGCGTTTTTTCCAGGTTGACTAAGACGTGTGTCTGATTCTTTTTTCCTGAGATCGCCAAGTTGTCTTCTAGTTTCGATGTGGGCCAATGGTCTGAATCGTTTATCAGCCATTCCGGTCCACTCCACCATAGTGTTGCCTGACTCAACGCTGAAGATTCCATACGCAGGAAATAATATCCGCTGGATTAAACTCGGATTGGACAAGTTCCACTCATTGCGGGAAGTATTCTTGTAATGCACATACTCTATTGGCTACAAATGTTTGCCAACGACAAGCTTCTGTGGATAACCACGCAAGAACAATCTGGGAATTACTCCAATAATATCTGTTTGTTTTGATATTACCATATGTCTAAATTACGATTTGAGCGAAACGGGCACACAGTAAGGCGCCGTATAATTCTAGACGTGGGAATGATATGTTTTTGATCATTAGTTTTGTCTATTCAATAGTCTCCCGTCCTATCAGCAAATCATCTACATAAAAATCTCTCTTGATAACCTGACTGACTTCTGGATACAGTTGCGTATTCGCGTGAGATAATTGCGATAGACAGCGAATTGCCAAAAATGGGGAACATGTCAAGCCATATGTGATTGTGTTAATATTAAATGTGCGGATTGCTTTCTCCGGACTTTGTCTCCGCACTACCTACTGGAAGTTCCTGTCTTTCTCTCTTATTAACACCTATCGGTACATTTGAGCAATGTCATCGCTAATGACCACTGCATGCTGCCAAAATCTAAAGATAATAGCAAATAGATCCTCTTGCAGTGTAGTTCTAGTCATTAACAAATCGTTGAATAAAACGTCGCGTGCAGTCGCTGAAGAACCGTCAACTACGATACGCAATTTTGTCATTGTACTGTTCTCTTTCATAGCGGCATGGTGGGGCAGATAATAAACTAGAGTCTCTATACTACTGACATTACATACCTCCGTCATGTGGTTCAACTCTTCGTATTCTACCATAAATTATTTATATAACTCCTTCAGGGCGTGTAGTTTATTGTAACGCTCCTCCATCAAATGCAGACGTTTAACAGCGAGTGTTTTTGACCCACTAAGCTGTGAAGGATTACCTTTGAAGGATAAGGCATCTATAAAGCGGCTCTCCGACGTATGTGTGACTATTGCGCTGAATTCCTCGTCTTCTTTAGGGCGCTGAAACATTTTTCCATACTCTTCAGTAGTCCAGAATCGTTTCAACTGTTTCTCTGTATTTTTTTGCATTGCACAGACAATTACTATCTTCTGACGAGTTTATGTAGGCAATGTGACCGGTCTTGAGATTATCCAACCAAACTTCATTTTTTATAGAATAGCTCATTCCGCCCCAATTTAATCTAACCGATACTAATGAAATCCTAAAATGTTGAAGCGGCAACTAATAAGTTCATTTCTCCTGGTACGTTAAAAATTGGATTTGCAAACGGAAGATGCTCACAAAATGTAGACACACTACTATCCAATAGTGTAGACGGAATTGGTTGTGTCACCTTTCTCACTGTGAGGAACGGCAATTGTACTTGGAAACCGTTAATTCTCGAATTGACTAGAACGGATGTCCTTTCTGATGCATTAGAATTCAAACAATCCAAACCCACTAATGATACATTGATACACACATAATCGCGCCTTAAGCCTAGTATTTCGCAGAGTTTACGCGATATCAAATTTGACTGTGCTGCTAAATCTAAGAGTACCCTACATTCGTGCATTATGCCCCGCTTATCGCTAACCAAAACCAGTGCAGTAGAGAGGAAAACCTCCTTCTCTACTTCAGTCGTACACTGTGCTTGTATGGTGACACGCTTCTCTTCATTGATACATGATCCAGTGATCTCACTTTTGAAATTAACGGTATTCGCATGTACGTCATAAGCAATAGTATTTTCGACCGAACTGTCATGCAGCAATGTGTTGAGCTTTTCACCACACGCTTACATTCACTTAGAATACATGGTTCGCCTGGGTGGCATCTTAAACAGTTGAAACAGATCTTATGCCTTTTGACTTCAGCATATTTAGATGTGATACACAACTTACGAGAAATGCTACATGTGTGAATTGGATGTCCAGCATTGCATATAAAGCACCTTCGTGATTCTGTCGAGACACACGTTAGTGCATGAACCTTGTTCTTTAAATGATATGCTTTGACTTCGGCAGCCTGAATTCTATGACCCTTTGGTTTCTCGATTAAATCTGTTCTTAGGATGGTGCATCTCTCTTTCAGAAAATTGATGAAAGTTTCAAAAGACGCATTGTCCCTACCCTTTTGTTGGAAGTTCGCCCTCCACTCTCGCTTGGTCATACTATCCAATTTGTTGACTAACAAATGTATCACTAAAGAGTCCCAAGTATCAGCATGAAGTGTCCTAAGTGCAAGAATGTGACTCCGCACGTTGTCGAATAATTGTAGTAACGTCTCTGATTCTTTATGCAATGATAGAACATCAAGTAACGCCTGTGTATGATGACATATGATTAATACCTTCTTTTCAAAACGTTCTTTCAGCAAGTTCTCCATGCTATAGTGTAATTTTCAGCTGACGATGGCAATGAGTTAATCACATCTGCCGCAGCGCCCTTTAATGCGGATCGCAAATAATAAAATCCGTGCTCATCTGACAAATTCGTATTATTGTGAACTAATGCGTTAAAACTGTTATGGAAACCTAACTACTCTTCGCAGTTGCCATCAAAGTTACGTAGACTCATTGTCGGTAACTAGACTTCTACGTGACCGCTTGCATCAGCCAAGTGCACCACCGACTGAGCCGCACTGACACACATAGCCTGTAAGCGTCGCTGTATTTAACTATGTACCATGCCGGCAGCCTCTAGGTAATTTTCTTCGCATGCAAGTTTTTCTGAAAGTTGGGTGTCTGTTGTGTCCAGTGCTTCTACCTCTTTTTGTATTCGAGTGTACTCTGCCTTCATCCCTTTCATATGACTTGCCTGTGTTTATAAAATGTAAATCTCTCCGCTTTGCATGTCAACATTTGTCACAACGTTTTGAAAACGGATCAATCTAGCCTTTAGTACACCTCTGCTTCGTTAATTCAACCATAATTGCAATTATGTTTCCTGTATACAGACATCTGCTCTATCGTGTCGTGTTATGAGTGTGACGTCGTACATTGCGTCGTATATTGTGTCCGACTGCGTATCTGGCTCGAAGGACCATTTTTGAGGGAAATTCGGTGTTCCCAAATTATTTTGAAGAGTCCTCTTCTTTCGCTTCTTGTGCACCAGACGAGGAAAAATAAGAACACTTTGCCACGGTATAACATTGCGTAAAAATATTTATTGCTTATGTCAAGCCGACTTATTTGTCACAAGTACATTTTGTTACTCTCTCTGCTAGGGTCCCTACCAGGGCCCCCTTACGGTGCTTCACCATTGTACAAACGACGCTATTCTGTATCCACTTGCGAGTAATTTCAACAGCGTAAATAGTTTATGGCATAGTTATTATAAATATCTACAGGCTGATGTAATGTGCCATATATAATCAATGGGATTTGTCTCAATTTAATCTTTTTCTTTAGCAGATCGATGGGTTTCGTATGCTCAAGTTAATACATGGGGGAAAAGGTATGCATCGAGATACATAAACAGTTTCATGTAATCCTTGAGTAAGGTGCAATGCAAGACTACTTTTTTTATAAGACTTGAATGGTTGTTTCAAAAATACGACGTGGAAACAACGTATACGGGCTGCGATTTATATTCAATATCAATAATCCACTGAGACAGATCTATAATTCTCTACTGGCCCGAACCCGTAACTCCCTTCTTTTTTCTTCTGGTTTATTATACGGACAGGTAGTTAACTATATGTTTTTGCTCCGTACTATTTCGATTTTGCCGCCTTTACTCGTCAGCAAGATCCTCCTCTGCATTGTGTAACTTTCACCCTTTCGGGTGATCCAACATCCTCATCTGGATCGTATTTTGTATAAGTTTAGTTCCTTGTTCTTACAGAAAGGGCCATGCTCCTCTTACAATTTCAATCTTTTCCACACCCCTCCCCTCTCTCTTATGCAAGTCGACCCGTTGTCAAATTTTTCACGCAACTCCCTTGCACGTAATACGCCCCCCTTCCATTAGTCTATTCGTACCACCACCCCACTCTCTATGTCTTTTCCTATACACGTGAAAACAGGCTCTGAATGGATATTGAGACGGGATGGCGGGAGAGTGAAGGAGAATGATGGGGCTGAAGAAGAGCAATAGAAGAGTAAAAACGATAAAGCGCGGCAGGTTTTTCCGTTACTCAGACTTTAGTCCTTCTCGCAGGAGGGGCTGCCGGTGTGACTAGCGCTATATAAATATCCAAAACGATCAGCGGCGATTGGAGAAACTGCAACGTCAACATCGTACCATGGAAGGCAAAGGGCTATATATTGCTCCTTGTAAACGCGGAAAGGGTGTAGGATGATAAAAACAAACAGAGGGCTGTAGTGAAAAAAGAAAGACAATAAGGACAATAAGAGAGGAAAAAAGTACCATGCTTTCGCGGTGAGTTTATGCAGAACGAACTTCCGCCCGTGGTGCGGCACGTAAACGAATGTGCAATAATTAATTTGGACGATCGTAAATGCACGGTCACGTAGTAGGTGGCTTACGTTAAATCCAGAGATTTTGATATATATTAAGAACCCTATGGAAATATGCAAACACTTATTGAAATACGCCAGTATCTGGGTCCTGTCACTACTGTAATGTATGTAAATGTAAATACGACCGGTTATGCGTAAAATTTCTACAAAATCTATAAGAAGAAATGATGTGATGGGAGAAAAAGAATTTGATTTTCATTTTTTTCATGAACACAACATTTTTGTACAAATTAGCCGTAATAAATTATACCTACGTAATGGTGGAGAAGAAGAAGAAAAAGAAGCCGGAGGAGATTGCACAAGGCATTTTAATCATAAGCGCAAATAAGAAAAGCAATAGTATACGATCTCTCCTAGGTATATCCTTGGACTGGAAGTAACATCTGTAAGTACGGCATGAGTTCAATATTTCGATTTCGATATACGCGAATTTTTCTCCAATGTTCCGCCTGATTCTAAAATATTGGAGACGCCAAACAACACGTCATTTATCATTTATTACTTCCGATTGCGATCAAAGTTAAAGACCATTTAGCAGTGCGTGTAATGAATCAGAATAACAAGACAATAGATTTTGGAGATGCGAAAATTACCGTAAGACTTCATCCACGCAAGAGGACATGATTGTATACAACTAAAAAGCCTTTAAATCATGCACAAACGATGAGTTAATCGTTAGTTGCGAATCGACTTCCAAACGTGAATCGTCATGCTCCCAGCTCACGTCGCACCAACGTCTTTTTTTTTACAATCACTGGGTATCCAACTCGAATTCGACTATCAATTATCCAGCATCGAGGTGCACGTCCATAATCCCTATACGAATACGTCG
This sequence comes from Ampulex compressa, assembly GCA_038496175.1. Lineage (NCBI taxonomy): Eukaryota > Metazoa > Arthropoda > Insecta > Hymenoptera > Ampulicidae > Ampulex > Ampulex compressa. The sequence continues at coordinate 22,594 of JBCFXI010001677.1, forward strand.
ATGAACAACAATAACGAGATACGGATTCCGATTTAGCAGAAAGATTCTGCCGTGCGATAGTTATTTGTACGTAGAGAGTAAAATTATCGCTAGACCTAGGCATGAGGGAACGGCCGTGGAAGATCTAGGGTGCATTGATAACAATGGCTTCGCATTTATATCCAATGAAATTCAAATTTCGAGATCAAGGGGGTTGAGATCGATCGTTCTAAAAACGTTTAAATAACGTCAACTCTAAAACATTTTGCATCGATGACTGCGGATGCGGCTGTAATAGTACAAGTGGCCGGGTAGTAGAAACACGAATTCGCTGAAAATAATAGGTTTAGTACGCCGAATTTTAACTTTTGCATACTGATGACTCAGTTTTTGGCTCAGACAGATGACTTAGACTCGCAGGGTTTTTAAGGTTTATAAACATATTCTAGTAAACGCTTGCTGCGAATTAGTTTTAATAAGATCACGCGAAGATGGCAATGCATTGTAATTATAAACGTTAAACTTATAGAGTCTTTCTACAGACTGAAAAATTATGCACCCATGCTGGATTTCCATGACTTTCTACGGCATTGCCCCTTTTTCCTAATAGATTTCCTCTATACGAATGAAACGGTGAAAAACAATATAATGGATGTGCAGATTGGAATTTAATATAAAAACGCTATGCTACCAAATATGCATGCTTACTATCTCATTTTACACAATAGGATTGTAGGGTATATTCCGCTTACTAATAATGTGAGAAAATTTGTATAATCACTGCATTGAATAAACAATAATAAAATGTATTTAAGATTTCCTCATTTCGTGCCTCCCCACCCCCCACCGCCATTCCACTGAGTTTGCATAAGCAACCCCCTTCGTTTTCAGCAATATTTGCCCTTTGAGACAAAGACTCTAGTACCTAATAAACACTGAGAAAGGGATTTTGAATGTAACCAACCGCGTATCAGCATAATAAAACGGAAGAAAAAAATAGGTTTGAGTGAAGTACAGCAGTTTGCAAACAATTTACGCTACGTCTCCAAGTGCTGATTACTCGAAAGACCTGCATATTGTTTCAATCCCATACTAATCTTCACGACTTTCGGCGTAATAAATAAAAAAAGGATTCGAGACCGTTTGCGCAACGTTATAGTAAAGCCTACGAGTTTAAACTTGTTTTTTCTTACGTATTAGCTTGAGGATGAAAAGCATAGATCTGTCAAATTAAAATACGAGATTGCTCATATTAAGTACAATCCATTCTCATCGTTTATACGGCTCCTTCTAGATCAGCCCGCAGACCACTGAAATCAAGTGCTCCAGTGTAAGGGCCATTAAGATAGAGTCTCCTATTGCATCTTTCACAGTATACCATTTACGCACAACAGATAGAAATATTCTCCTAAGGAAACAAGTTTCATCTAGCTTTCACCAAAAGTGTCAAAACAGTCAAAAATCTAAAGGAATATATATAAGAAAAAATGTAACAGCTTTGATTTTCTTTTCTCCAGAAAAATTGGAGAACATAGCGCACATCATTGACATTAAGGGATTTAAAAGATACGAATGTTTCCTGTAGATGTACGATGAGAGGGAGAGGGAGAGGGAGAGAGAGAGAGAGAGGGAAAGGGAGGAGGAGGGCTGGTGGGGAGGGAGAAGGAGGGGAGAGAAACATTTTTCACGAAATTTTATACACTTTTTGTTCCTCTCCTCTTCCTCCTCCTCCTTATCCATCTCCTCCTCATAGTTTTCAATACGGGTACACAAAATAAAACAAAAGTAATCTTTACAAATTTTATTTTGCCCATATACGCTATATTTTTCTTACACATAAATCCGCACTTTTTCTCCTCTCTTCTTCGGTGCTCAATGATAGCCTTGGCATTTTTTTGCCACCGTGAAACGGGAGTTCGGTGTATAGCAGTAATTTTTCAAAAAAGATCCAATTTTGCGAGATATAGCGCATTACTTTTAACTTTAGACTTTTAACATAAAGCATTGCCCATTTACACAAATTTCTCGAACACGTATAACATGAGGGGCACTTTTGCATTGTACTTAGTACAAACTTCTTCAATGTATTCGGTTAATGAAAGCAGAAATATCATAGACTGTTTTGATATGCGCAGACTCGCCGATGAATCTACATAACACAAAAATGCAAACTTTTCGTCGTTTTACGTATTAAATTTATATTTATCAATTCAGCAAATTCAAATTGTTCGATAACGAGTGTATTTGCGAAATATGATTTGATGTACTCGTGACAATACTGTAATCGTACGAACGGTTCCGTACACTCGGGAAGTCCGCGAGTGCCCGACCAAATCCCCTGATCAACGAAATCTCGTGCGCATGCGTCGAGACCCCTCCTAGATCATCCGATCAAAGGAGGTCAATGCAGCGCAGGAGAGTGACACTCTGCATCTGGTGGTTAAATCGGAAAGACGTTTTGAGAAGTATAAGGCATATAGGCCAGTTCTCCCTTCACGGGATTGTTCTGATCTTATACGAGATAGAGTACACATTAGCACAATTACTCACGGGAATGGCTATACAAAAAGGGTATTGCTTGTATTCGGGCGCGATAGTCCCGAATACGAAATAATAGTTTTTGGCTTCATATTCTGCGACAAGTAAATCAACATCTATCCGAACGGGGAACGGCTTATGGTACTGGACCATACGGTTCTTCTCATACCCGACAATCCTTGCCAGCCCACACGGCGCCTCTGAGACGACTTAGCTCACTAAGGCGCCGTACTTGACTCAGATTTGGCGTCTCCGCGGTGTCTGGCAAAATGCGTTCAGGTGGTGTAGCGCTTGGCCGGCTCTGAGCGGCGCGGGTTCGCGGTCGGCCTTGTGACCCGATCATCTTGCGGAGAATTCGCCCAGCTCATTACGGTGCCTACCGATTCTCCTAGCGAGTTTATGTATCGCCGATCAACGGCCATCATTAGCGACCGTTCCTACTGACCGTACTTCCGTCCCGGAAAGTACGCGAACAATCCCTGGTGCGTATTCGGGCGTCGTGGAAACGCTCGATCTTCGGATTGCCGAACCCACGTACGTTGACCGGATAGTCTCCAGGAGGCTGACTCTGGACGTTACTCTCCTTCCCCCGCAATTGCGGCCGGACAAATACGGTTTCCAGTTTGGTCAACTCAGGTCGCGCACACGAGCTGGACAGAGCTGAGCTGAAGTCGTTTCTCGGAAGCTGGAAAACTCACAGAGCTCTCGTATCCCTGTGAGTTGTCCTAAGCTTCTTCGAGCGACCCATGCATTACGCCTGCCGTTTGTTGCTCCTAGTTTCAAGGGGAAACCAGAGGACACGCGACAAAAGCAATTCTCACTCGTTTCGTTGCATAAGAAAGCCAAACTCATAGCCTTGACCGCGAGAAGTCGCATCGACAAATTTAAATTTAGCCACCAGGGGAGAGTCAAGCGGGAGGGCCATACCTTCAAGATTACGCGAATTCTGTAAACACTACGCACTTCGTTTATTTCACGAGTTGCAGCTCTAGAGTCGTGAGAAAAACGAAATCACGTCGCAACTGTTTCCACCGACCCGCATACGCGTTAACAATTGTTTAAACTGAATATTAAGTGCTTCGTCGCTAAGGGAGCAAAGATCGGATCGCGACCCCGATAATACGCGCATCCCGCAGAGGATATTGCGCCTAGTACAGTAACAAAGGATCTGAGATTTCACGATATACTTTGTGAATAAACTATTGGTTATAAATTAAAATCGAGGCGTGTCATCATTCGAATCCTACCAAGTCCACCATCGTCATCCGGAGCTCAACGGCCCGAGCTCATTAGTATATTGTGACGTACCCAGGCCCTACGCCTATTGAAAAAGGAAAATCGAGAAACAAATCAGAACGCTAGTGACCTAAATTGTAAATTTACGACTGTAAGAGGGAAAGACACAGGGATCCTTAGAAATTCGTATAAACGAAAGTTAGAGAAACCAGGCGCCCAAAAGTCTAAAGTAATAAATTGCAATTTTATAGCGGAAGACGACAAGAGACTTCGAGAGTCCTCAAAGACGTCTATTCATTGTCGACGCCCAGGACGCTAGGACTCTCAGATAGAAAAAATCCAACGCACATGCGAAAGATGCACGTGTAGGGTTTCGTCACAACCTGCATTTTTTCGTTAGGAAGGGGTAGTTTTCCAACAGTACATATACGGGAAACCCTCACGACGCGAGACCATTCATTAGTCAAATTTCCACACGGCCCGACATTATTTTTCAGAGTTTCTCGATCTTCCGTTCTCCGATCTCTAACTCAGTAAGATTTATATACACTTTTGTGTTAAATTTATTTTAACTCGGAATTCTCTCCAACGAGTTTCTAGGGACACAACATTAAATTGCGTATCGAAACCTTTTGTATGTCGGAAGGACTTAGAATTCTAAGACAATCCTGGACAATCTGAGGCGCATTTACTTGCTTACTTGGCGAAAGCCCCGGAGAATCTGGTTTTCCAAGTAACTATTTTCCTGCGACAAGGGTTAGCCGGAAGATCCGAAGTGCATTCAGTTTGCGCCTAGGAAAACCCGACAAGTCCCTTGCACGTCCTGATTCGAACCGTTTTCCGGAAAGCCTGAGACGCATTCACTTGCGTATCGGCGGCCCCAAACGTTCAGTCGGTTTGATAAGTAGACGCGACAGGCGAAAAACGCGTGGTGGACAGAATTCCGGGGTTAAACATTTTTATTCAAAACTTGAGAAAGCAATAACAACCTTTGCTACCAAAGAAAATCGCGGCGGTGTTGATCGAACTTACGGCAGTTTCGTAAAGGAATTCACTGAAACCCTTAAGAATTTCGCCCAATGCGATAATTAATCTGCCTCATCCCAGGGGAGTGTCGCGTAGACACGTTTGACCCAAAACAGTGAATTTCGTAATCTTATAACCTCGAAAAATAAATGGGAAAGACGCGAGACCGCGATATAAATTCGATAATCCGACGGTAGACCGTGACAATATCAATAAACATATAAGCAAACCGTCCAGTCGGTTGCCTTCGGTAAAGCCCGACGGACAGTCACAATACTCAATCATGTCCTCCCACTCCGTCAGTCTAAACTACCCTTCAGTTACATGCTTTTGCTGGCAGTAGAAAAAAGAAACATTCAAAAGTATTACAGCATCCTCCGTGTACCCATTTTCAGTGAGGAAGCTCTCCATTAGTCCAATTTTGATAAATGCGTAGTTACCGTTCTCTGTGTAAAGATGGTCAACCTCGGGTGATACCTTGCCGAATTGTAGTAACAGTACTTTACGGTCAAATAGGAGGCTATTACGAAGCGCAAAATTTGCAGGTATACATCTCACTAAACCGGCTTACGCTCGAAGACTGATAAAGTAGACCCCTTTTGATATATCGAGGGAAAAAGTAAAACTGCTCTCCAACCGCCCTCCCTCCATCTTTTTATAAATTCTTTTTACGATAGTGAATTTTAGATTACTCACGTGATGCTGCATTTGATCGGAGACGGAAGCGATTTTACGATCCGATTCTTGCATCTTTTTACCGCATTCTAAGGCAATCCATTTTTTAATTATATCTTGAAGTGCTATCACTTCACTTCGAACCACTCGTTGCAATTCCGTGTTCACTTTTCTCTCAAGGACATCCAATGAACGAAAGTTGACTTTTCCAGATTCTCAATAATTGTCAAAATTTCATTCTGAAAATTTGTATATAACAATCGCATGACATTTAGGATAATAAAAGTGGAAAGCATTTTATCACGTTTCTCTAAAATGCTATTGATGACACTATTACGACATCACACCCCACCTTAGGCTTTGCTACGTACCTAATTTCTTTCTCACGCGCGCTCTATGAATCACTTTATATCATACGCATAATACATTACCGTACGTATAACTCTTGAACGATACCGATAAGTGAGATGACGATTTTTTTTACCTTGTTTCAAAGGGACGCCAAACTTATTGATATGCATATTAAAAATAACTGAGCAAATTATGAGTGGAATTGATACATTTATATTAATATGAAGGGCCGTTGCGCCAATTAAGATGGCTTAGAAGAGTGGAGGAAAAATAGATAAGATAGGGTGGATCTACGATAAACCAAACATGTTGGGAAGAGGATATTACCCTTCCCCCGCAGGGCAAGATGTCCTTTTGAACATCGGGATAAGTAGGTGAAGAAGAAGGATGGAGAGTAAAATTATGGTGGTTTTTTACCCCCGCTACGAGCCCCTCTGAGCCGCATGAGAGAAAAGGAAAAAGAGCCTGATAACTCTTGCCTGATAGCAAGAAGCTCGTGCTCCCGCGGAAGGGTAAAAAGAACTTGCAAAATATGGAGAGATTTTTTACACTCCCACTACATTGTAAAATATCCAGTAATCTTTAAACAGTGAAAAGCAAACAGAAGTGTACGATGACTTGAACAACGCGGACAACAATAAGAAGTTTTATGCTGCATTCAATGGTGTACTGCCATCACAGGCTTATTTCCATAGATTGCCGGAGAATTTGCGCAAAGAGTATACTATAACATGGAGGCACGCAATGTTGCACTTTACGCATATTGGGCCTATACCATTATACTGCAATATATCCCGCGAGAAAATAGTGAAACGACTGCCCGTGCCCGTTTGTCCGGACTACATAGAAAAACATTTTCAGCATACCTCGGATAAACTGCAAGAGAAAGATCAATTTCCTATCTGTAGAACATGATAAACAAAAAAGGTACGTACACCAGAATGAAATTGATAAATAAATAATAAATGAAACAGGACAAATAATGAGAAAATATGTGTGTGTCTTTGACAAAGGCTTTCTTTTAAATGAATAATTTATTTTTTTTTCTTGAACAATCATGTGTGTTCAAATTGTCTTCTCTTCCCACACATTATATCCAACACTCCTACTCCTCCTCCCGTTGACGAATGCTACAGTAGAGGTATGGACACACGATCTAGATTTGATCGGGCAACTGAATGCTGTGCTCAACCAACGTTCCGTGGTAAGTGATAATTAACGTAAATCGGAAGATTTACTGGAGGAAAGAAAACCACTCGTTAACGTAATACAAGAAACAATTTATTTTGAATAAGATAAAAACGATATAACAATTCACGACGCAAACAGTCCGACTTGAAAAGGCGATTAAGCGTGTTCTAACGAACATCATGAAGCAAGATGAGTCACGCCGACGGTTTTTTACACTCCGCTTGTTGACGCCGATAGTCATCATGACGCTCAAGAGGTATCATAGGAACGCTTGACGGGATTGTTTACTCGCTTTTTTTTTACGTGGGGGAAATCTTCATAGACTCCCCGGCTTCCTGGGGGAAGAGCCGGGGGTGTGCCGGATTCCTACCGGCTAAAACCCCCACGTCGGCCATCCTATACGCAGTTTGGGGGGAGCACCGGGAACTACAAGCAACACATCACGGTGCCCCCCAGCGCCGCAGCCCCTTAGGGCCGCACACACAAGGGAGGGTCGTGAGGACTCTCCAAAACCGCAAAGAAACACGTAATTTGACGGCGTCATGCGGCCACCACACAACGCCGTTCCACCCGGAGAGTTGCGTGCAATGGCAACCCGAGCCCCCACTCGAGCCACCTGCAACCCCCAGTGGGACCACTGGTGCAATAGGAGGCTCATCGTACTAATGAGCTCTCTCTCAGTAGCACCACTTCAGAAGTTCATTCGGCTGGGGGAGACAGGGGGCGCCTGCGCCCTCTGCCCCTCCGACCCGCCGCCCGCCGCGCAGGACCCGCGCGCTCGCGGATATGCCCTGCGGCCTCCTTCCGAAGCATTACTTGCTCACAGAAGGAGGCCACGGCGTGCCAGGACCTCTCGCTGCTTAGCATCGCACGGACGATGGCCGGCAGCAAGAGCTCCTCCCCTACTTCTTCACGCAGGACACGGCGCTCGCCCTACCACACTGGGCAAATCTCCGATGTCTCACAAGATCAGCCCTAAAACAGACCCCTGTGGGACACCGCACGGAGTCTGCCGCACGACTAGCGTGTCCGATCTGTCCGGGTATTCTACCCACCTGCCCGATAGGTAGTCCCCGATCACATCCTGGAGATAGGTTGGCACCACATGGTATCGGGGCCCCTCCAGGATGGTCTCCCAAGGAAGGGTGTTGAATGCGTTGACGATATCTAGCGATATCGCCAACGCCACCCCTGCCTGAGAGACGACCGAGTCAGAGTAGGCCCTCACGCGCAAGACTGCGTCGACGGTCGAGCGACCCACTCTGAAGCCGAACTGGCTCTCGGCCAAATTCGGGCCAATTCCGGACAGGTGCTCGACGCGGCGGGAAGCTAATATGCGCTCGAGCAGCTTTTCCACGTCGTCGAGCAGACAAATCGGCCGGTATGCCGAGGGAGACTCTGCGGGCCGGCCCTCCTTTCTAATAAGGACCAGACGGCTCCGCCTCCACAGTGGCGGAAACTGGCCAAACTGGAGGCAGCCGTTAAACAGCTTCACCGGTCTGACCTCGAGGATGCCTCGGGTCAAGACACAGGCTCGTCTGGGGATGCCGTCGGACCCGGCGCAGTGCATCGGGCCACGAGGCGCTTAAAAGCCCTGGATAGCTCCCCTCTCGTGATCCCCAGCTCGTCGAACCAAATGGTGGGGTCCGGCAGGGTATCAGGCGGGAACCACCGTGACACTTTCCCCGGAAAGTCGGGGAAAAGCGTCGAGACGACTTTCTCAAGTAGCTGGGGGTCTAGGAACTCCGTAATCGGTGGGACCCATGGGCGCATCTTACCCATTACCAACCGGTATGGGCGCCCCCATGGGTCCTTGTCCAGAGTTCCGAGGAGCTCTTGCCAAGCCTGGGCCTTGGCTGCTTTGATGGCCTGCCTGAGGGCTCCCTGCGCCTCACGGAGCTCCTCGTACAGCTCGGTGACCCACGCCTCGTCGCGGTTCGTCTTCTACGTGCACGGGTGTACCGACGTCGGGCGCAAACACAGGTATTGCGAAGAGCCGTAATAGCGCCTGACCACCAGTACACTGTGCACGACGGGCGAAGTCTGGTCCGGGGCATGGCGGCGTCACATAGTGCCGTCATTGCGCTCCGGAGCCACTCGGACTCCGCCTTCACGTCGACGGGTTCGGCCGGATTGCGCTCCAGCCAAGCCACGGCGTGGGCTGCCACCATCAGAAGGTCCTCGTCTAGTCGCTTAAGGGACCATCGCAGTGGTGCGTTGCTCCCCGGGCGACCATGTCGGGTCTTGTTTGCCCAACGAGTGGCGGCCACGTCCATCAGGGCGTATTGATGATCGAAAAACGTTTCCATCTCGGCCGCCACCCGCCAACCCGACACGCGACATCCAGCGGCAGGGGTTGCCCACGTCAAATCGACGATAGACTGCCCCCGCCACCTTACGCACGTCGGAGTGGAGCTCCGTTTGATTGTTTACTCGCTACCTTGAACTCTAACCAAATTTTCAGCCATGTCTGAACAAGAGGGAAGGTTGATATAGATCAAATAATTTAATTCCCGATTCTGAATAATTCAAGAGTGCGGAACGTCACGTAAATCAAAATAGAAGACAGTCATGCCAACCGTTGTATACGCACATCGTACTACACTCATTTATTCGCGCGGCACGTACAACAGGTTTAGTACAAATCCCACTCAAGCAACGCGTGCTGAACCACGACGATAATGTCAACGACGAAGCCGGTCATCTTAAGCCAATTCCAGGAATAACCAGGGGGATTAATCGCAAGGAGGGGGAGGGGGTGTGAACGAAAAGAAGATACGCAACGAGTGGTGGGCTACATTGATAGCGGGGTGATCGTCAGGAAATGGTCGGTCATGTTGTAAGCGGATGAATCGGCAGAGATGGTGGGCCATATTGAAAGCAGCTGCGACAGTAGCGGGTGGTTGGTAAGGTAACAATTTCGGTAAGATAGAGAGAGTTCGGGTACCTCTTACCCCCGCCTATGATTCCATCAAAAAACTGCAGTACTACTTACTGCAAATACATTTATAGTGCTACTGCTGAAACTGAGAACAAAAATATAAGGCTTTGACTAGATGACAATAAGGTGATATGTCTAATTTTTGTAAACAAGTTGAACTTGTATGTGACAGTTCAAGTGTGAAAGTAAACTCCTAATATTAGAAATGTCCTGTAGAATGTCAGCATGAGAGGGGGGGGGGGGAAGAGAGAGGGAGAGAGGGAGGGGGGTGAGTGGGAGGGAGGGAGGGATTCTTTCAATTACGCTCAATCAACAGATCCCGTTGGAATAAACAACACTACTAACGGAATTTACCAGACCCCCTAATTTTTTATAACTCCACGTGCATTCTTCTCCAAATAGACTAACAGTACACTAACAACAAATAGACAGATGTCGACTGGGTGTCGCTGCAATATGTTGGTTGCAGGTTCGCTATTGAGAGTGTAGATGTCGGTATAGTCCGGTGTAGTTCGAAACGTTACTGTATTTTAAACCTAGTTAAATATTGTTTGAAACTTGGCTAGGAAAACGTGTGGGGGGGGGGGGGGGATAAGTGATAGTTGGGAGTGTATAGCGGTATGTGTGTTGTTCGTGTAAAGCGAGAGTCGGTTGCGATCAGCAGTTCAGTGGGCAGATATCAGCGGGCCTATATCGGTGTGTTGAAATGAGATAGTGGAATGCAGGTAGCGACCTTGGCGGGGAGGGTGAGTACGCGTGTTGCGGAAATAGCGAACGGTGTTTTTTGCCAATGATGCAATTTGCGTAGTAATATCGCTACTCAAAACCGAGCTGTGTTATGCAAACGAGACGGGCAGGGGGGAAATTGATGGTGTTTGCGCGAATAAAATAGTCTTGATTTGCTACCGAAAACAAATCTGTGTTATGCAAAACAGACGAATTAAACCGATGGTGTCTGCGCGAAAATAATAGCGGTTCATTATTTAAAGCGTGCTGGGCAGATGGATAAAATAATGTACGCATGGAGAGAAAGAGGTAGTTGCAGTCTGATAATTTATTGGGCTGAAGGGAGCAATATTACAAATAGTTGTTTTTATTTAAACAGGAATTATGCGAATTATCCATTCCCAGCTATTTAACGTAAAGCCGATTACCCTTCTTACGCAGTATTTTTTCCACTAAGTATACGGTTCAATCTTTAACAGCTAATAACTCGTATTTGTAAAATGAACCGTGAAATTCTTTTTCCTGCAAATCTTTGATTGCATATGTAGTCGGATGTGTTCGTTTAATCGCATTGATTTAAAAAATTTCCGAGCACCATTATTTGCGGATGTGATAAATAAAGAATGTTCATACATTCGCATGTATTATGATGCGATCATTTTTTACGCAGCTGATCTACATTCTAGCTATTTTATCAAAGGATATATGTGACCTTAGAAGAATAGAAGCGAAACTACATTTGCGGGCACGGTAAAGAATTGTTTTCGATATTCGTTGTGACACTTGATAATCTTTTGTGCAGCTACACTGCATAATCTTAAAACGTTAAATAAAAGTTTTGAAACGGGACATGGATTTACCACATCATTTTCTGCTTTTCAAGCAAGAAGGTAGTAGCAAAGACTACCCTAAATCTTTATCGGCAACTAAAGATTTTAATAGTGGAACACCGGGCTGCTACAATGTTCGGAAGTAAAAGGGAAAGCAAGCTTAATTGGATTCAAATTACCGCAATATTTTTTATCTTTTTCAAAATCGTAGGAAACAGAAAACATTATAAATTTGAAGAATTGTTCGAACGAGAATTATAAAAGTTGCATCATTAATCGAGTGGAAGAAATTAGCGGATGCAAATTTGAGGAAACTATTAATATTGTTAAAGAAACAAAGCGAAAAACGGAGGTGATTAAAAGATTGTGATAATCATATTAAATTGCTCCAATGTTTATTAAGACAATGCAAAGAAAAATTAATTAGTGGATACAAGCAAATGTTACTCACGCAAATAATACGTTTAAAGTGTTTAAAAGATAGAATTGCTTATAAAGGATTGAAACATTATGGACATGGATACAAAGAGAAATTATCGGCTGCGAAAAAAATACCGCAAGTACAATGGGAAAATGTGGAATCCAGGATTAAAAATAGAATTACTTTGGGCATGATAAAAAATAAGTATCATATAGATCCAATACGTTTTCTACTGTATGCTACAAAAATAGTAATTAAGAAAGTGACGGCCCATTTTGAAGAAAACAAATGTTTAAAAATCAATGTTGTATTGAACGCTGAATTTACTTCACATAAAGCAAAATATAACTACGATGATAATGATCGTGATGACGATAAAAAAAAGATCAAGTATAAAAAGTTTCATAACAAAAAGTATAGTAATATTGATGGACACATTATTAACGGATTCGTATTGAGATAAAATAATGCAACCAATTATAATATTACTTGAAGAATTGCAAAATCGTGATAATGGTTGGCCATTGTAGAGAATCAACAATTTAATAATGAATATTAATGAATGCAAATTTTTGTCTGGGTCTACAAATATGTGGCAATGTCTACTGGCATTTAAAAGAAGGATGCAGTGACCAACGACAAATCATTTAGAGAGGATTGTTTTGCATGGATAATAATTTCAGCGTTATATCCAGCTAAACATAATCTAAATTTAACATCATCATACCCACATTATGAAAATGTGCTAAATTTGTCTAGAGTAACATATCTCGTGACGCTGCAACAAGTCATGCAATTTGAAAGAAATAATAATTTATCCATTAGAAATAATAATTTATCCATTTATCCATTAACATATTTCAATTGGAAAAAACATCTAAGAAATATGAATGTTATTTTAGAAAAATGAACGAAAAATTCAATGCACTACGATCAATATGCTAATGTTTAACACTAGGTTTACGGGACTCGTCAATTTGACAGAATTCAAACTTTGCAATAAAATATCTCGAAAACCGCTTGACCGATTTCAACCGTTTTGCATCGTAAACTAATCAGTTCTTCCAAAGAATTTATACACACTGTTTCTTTTTCCTAAACCTACTTTTTGAGATTCATGTGTGGTATACCTATCTCTACGGAACCCGTCAAATTGACGGGTACGCTTATCTCGAAAATAATCCTTATATTTTTGCTTCGTTCGCCACATTATTCAACCAGTAGGAAATACAAGAGTGAAAACAATGTCTTTATGTCCTCCGTTTCCAATTCGTTATTTCAATTGCGCCTCGATAGTGCAAATTAAAGCGGGTCGTATGACCTGAGTGTTTATGTGGGTCTGCTACACAACTGTTATATCCTATTGCCGAAAAGAGCTCAAGAGCAAGAGTAGATCTTCGTATGAATGCTGCATTCACAGTGTACGAACGTTTCAGAAAGACAATGTCCAAAAGTTTCGGGTCTTGTAGAGAGTCTCCACATATTGTAGAAATTTACAATAGGGTAATGGAATTAGGGCACAATATTTTTTTATGTTGACCGATCCCCCTTTTCTAGTGTTACGTACACCTACCCTACGCCTATGGAAAGGGAAATCGAGAATTAAACGAGAGCGGAATGTAACATAGGCACACTGCTGACTCGGATGTTAGGATTACCAGAGTAAGAGGAGAAGGCCCAGTACGCACGTACCGTAGATGCACGTGCAGGGTCTCGCCATGCCTTGCATTTTTTTTTCTCGTGTGATAGGAGTAAATCTCAAATAATATATATATGGGAACCTCCGAGACGAAAAAAGAGATAATTAGTAAAACTTCAACTCGAACGGACGTACCTGCTCAAAGTTCTCGATCTCCCTCTCTCCGATCTTTACCTCAGTAAGATTTTTATTTGTGTCAAATTCATTTTACTTGGAATTTTCTCCAACGAGTTTCTAGGAACACAAAATCCTAAGACACCCTCGAGTTTTCTGAGGCGCATTTACTTGCGTATCGAAAACCCCGGAGAATCTGGTTTTCCAAGTAACTATTTTCCTGCGACAAGGGTTAGCCGGAAGATCCGGAGTGCATTCATTTTGCGCCTAGGAAAACCCGACAAGTCCCTTGCACGTCCTGACTCGAACCGTTTTCCGGAAAGCCTGTGGCGCATTCACTTGCGTATCGGCGGCCCCCAAACGTTCAGTTGGTTTGATGAGTACACGCGATAGACGAAAAACCCGTGGCGGACAGAATTCCAGGATTAGGCATTTTTATTCAAAACTTGAAAAAGAAATAAAAATCTTTGCTACCAAAGAAAACCGCGGCGGTGTTGATCAAACCCACCGACTTCCTGCATCCGCTCCAATATCCTTTCTTGAACAACCACACCCTTACGGTGATTTCGTAAAGGAATTCACCAACTCCCTTGAAAGTTTCGCCCAACGTTAATTAATTTGCCTCATTCCGGGGAAGTGTCACGTAGACACGCTTGACCCAAAAATATACTTTTCTTGATTTTAAAACTATAAATAAAAATCGATAAATAAAATCGGGAAGACGCGAAACCCCGACTTAAATTCGGCAGTCACGGATAGTCCATGACACTAGTAATCATGCGTAAATCCAAAAGATATAATAAGATATTAGATAAAATCCTCGAGATCAATGAGAATTGTTCCGAGGATACCTCTGAAGAAAATGAATGTGAATTAGGCGAAAGCGAACCCGCAAAAGAAACTACACAATGTGTTGAAAGATTACAAACAGATAAATTTGCGCTAATATCCGAAGTATGGAGGAAATTTATAAGTAACAGCTAGGCTTGTTATAAGCCACATGAAAACACCTCATTAAATTAACAGTTATTTCCAACGAAATCTCGATGTAGGTTTACGCAATATATGCCGAATAAGCCTAATAAATTCGGCATCAAGTTTTGGTAAGCAGTTGACGTCGAATCAAAATATATTTTGAACGGTTTCCCTTATTTGGAGAAAGATGAAACCCGAAGCTCACAATCGTTGGGTGAGTTTATCACACTGACATTAGCCGAACCATATTTAGATCGAAGCAGAAATATAACAACAGATAATTTCTTTACGAGCATCCCGTTAGCTCAAAAATCGCTTGCGCAAAAAATAACGTTGGTTGGGACCATCCGGTCGAACAAACGAGAACTGCCAAAACTCGTAAAGGAAAAAAAAAATAAGACGACTTTCTTTTCCTTAGATTTATATAAATTAGAAAGTTTCATCCTTCCTGTATATAAAAGTAAGCACAACATAAAAGTCCTCCTTCTAAGCACCGGACATACAGGTGTACAAATAGAAGACAACCACAAACATCTTCCAGAAACTATATCATATTATAATAAAACAAAGTTCGGAGTGGACGTCGTTGACCAAATGGCACGCAAATATAGCATAAAAGCAGGCAATTTCCGATGGTCTGTTCAAATCTTTTTCAATATATTAGATTTGCTAGCAATAAACGCGTGGATACTATATAAACTATGCACCGAGCCACAATATCCAGGAAACAATACTTGTTTAGCTTAGCCGAGGAATTAGGCGCGGAAAACAAGGAGAACATTTGCCAACGATCAGCCGCTTCTTCATCATCTATAATACTACTGAAGCGAAAAAGTTGCCAAGTTGCCAACAAAAATAAAAGCAGCAATTGTTGCATATCGTGCAAAGAAGTGGTATGCAAAAATGCACAGGCAAAGCGCAATATATCTGTAAAAAATGTACTCGATAAGTAGGATTAACCGTTAGTATTATTATTATTATTTCCATTATTCCAAATATTGTGCAATTTGGAGTTAACTTGGATAAACCTGTTTTTTAAAGAAAGTGCGTATTTTTATTTACCCGTCAATTTGACGGATGCCGTAGAGATAGGTATATAAGAAACGTCCGTAAACCTAGTGTTAATGTAACTGAAAATAAGAATTTTGTCTTGATTAAAAACTTCTCGACGGGAATATCTCATCAGATAAGTGCCAAAGAACATAAGCGATACTTTTGCTACAAGTAAACAGTTTTTATAGACTTAACAATAATAAGCAAACATCTTTAATAGATTTAAAATAATAATACAAGTATTTTTCACGCCCCGGCATATATGTATGTAGGTGCTTAAACAGTTACCGTAATGAGGAGAATTTGCTGAAACATTATGGTATGCTCTGTGACAAATACATGCAAAATTATAATGCCTGAAGAACCGGCGAAATGGGTGTCATTTCAAAGTATGAATAAAATGCCACAACTACCATTTACCGTTTACGCGGACTTTGAATGCATACTACTATAGGGAGAGGGGTAATGAAATGTTCCTCTGTACCACTGATATTTTCCAAATAGAAACGTTTGATATAAATGCCCTTAGTTACACTGTTTACATATGTGCATCGTTGACGCGACTCCTCTTTCTTTTTTTTCGATCACAGCGCTCGTTGGTTTTCCCTGGCGCCTACCGACTACCCTAGCATTTGCAAATCTATTTTGCACTCACATACTACATTCGGCCATTCTGATGCTCATACGCCCCGGATGACACACTACAAACGATTAATACAAAATAAAATTTACATTTAATCAGACCTTAAATCTAAAAAACACACCAAAAGAAATTTAATATTAAACGCAGATAGATTTTATTGATTAGACTTATACTCGGGCCACGGTTTTAAATACTCGGCGCATATGGATGTAAATACTGGTCCTTCGTGGTCGCCAACTTTAGACTCATCATATGTATCATTCGGTTTTACTTTCTTAATACTATACGGTCCTAGATATTTAGCCCGCAGTTTTCTACCTGGTCCAAACTGGGTACGTTTTATCGCTACTAAATTTTCGATAGGGTATTTCCGCAGTGGTCTACGTCGCAAATTATATGTTTTGCAATTCTCAGATTGTATCTTCAAAATTTGTTCCTTGGCTTTCACCCTAACTTGATCGCGTTCTTTCTCAAATTGCGTTTGAAATTCTTGTTCTATTATCTTCCACAACTTTAAGTCCTTCTTATTGCGTGCCTTTACTCCAAATAGTAATTCGAAAGGTGTTGAAGCTATGCTACGATGATAAGTAGAGTTTAATATTCGTCGTACTTCATTAACGTGCTTATACCACTTGGTGAGGTCTTCTGTAGATAACTTGGAGAGTACAGCTATTATGGCTCTGTTTAATCGCTCCACTTGCCCGTTTGCTCTGGGCAGTCCTATGGTAACCATCAGATGTTTAATTTCGGCTGCCTTACAATACTCACTAAACTCCTGGGATGTCAATGCGGTTCCTCTGTCAGTGATGATTTGTACCGGATTTCCAAACACTTGTTTCTGCAACTCTAATTTACATATGACTTCGCGCGTCGTTGTGCTTTTTGTTGGGTACAACCATGCAAATTTAGTAAAACTGTCTATTACTGTTAGAATGTAATTATAACTCTTACAAGTCGTATCTAGAGAGCCTAGATGATCAGCATGATAGGTATGTAGTGGAACGTCGGGTTTGGGAAGGAGGTGTAGGTAACCCTCTTGTTTGTCTACTTTACGTCTTGTCAAAATGCATGGGACGCAACTAGCGGTATATCGTTCGACTTTATCCTTCAAGTTCTTTATGTAATACTCTTACCGAATGAGTTCTTTTATTCGGGCCGTAGCGAAATGCCCTTTCTCGTGAATTGCCTGTATGATGTCTGTCTCCAGAGATTTGGGTATTACCAACTAATTTCGTCCATCTTTTAACTTGTAGAGCAAGCCTCCACACATAAAATAGTTCTCATAATTTTGTTTATTCTTCAGCACTTCTATTAAAGCTTTTGTTTCATCATTTTGTTCCTGTTGTTTCCTAATTTGCGGCATGACGGAATAGGAGGAAATCGTCAGAATAGGATGCCTACTTAAAGCATCGACATGCTTCATCCATATACCTGGTCTATGCTTGATAGTATAATCATAATCTTCTAGTAGCAAAGCCTATTTAGCGACACGGGTAGTGAGGTCCTTTTTATCCATGGTGCATTGAAAAGCAGTAGTCAGTCAGAATTTTAAACTTTGTCCCTAGTAAGTATATCCATATCGCCAATATTTCCAATTCGTAGCTTGTATAGTTCCTCTCTGCTGCTTTAGTCTTACTCTGCTTTTCTACTCATAAAGTAGACTGGATGTAGACGGTTGTCGTCGGGGGAAGCTGCATCAGTACCGCTCCGTATCCATCGACACTAGCATCAGTATGTATTTTCGTCACGTGTTTTGGATTATACATTTTTAACACAGGGTTCTGCGTTAGCTTCATCTTCAGTTGCTGAAATGCTCTTCTCGCGTTTTCGTCAAAAATATTGGGTTGTTCGGAAAGTCATTTCGTTTTGTTTTTCGTTTTTCACCAACCAAAAACTACTGTGTAGAATTAATAGAACTTTTTCACACACAAGCCTTGCAATATCAGCTCTCAAGACATATAATGGTTATGCGGCTTAAGTGTGAAGTTGGTTTCGAAAAAACGTAATTAAGTCCTCTGACGGGAAAAAACGAAATTACTTTCCGAACAACCCAATATAAGGTCGGTTCTTCTGAAGTAGATCACTCAGAGGCCTAGCAATAACAGAATATAAAGGGATGAATTTTCTAAAGTACCCTGATAATCCTAAAAAGCTTTGAATGTCCTTCAACCCTTTCGGTTCTGGGTAGTTAATCACTGCTCTTATCTTCTCGGGTGACGGATATATCTTACCTCCCTCCACTATGTGTCCTAGAAATTCTACCGACTTCTTGATAAATTGACATTTTCCAAAATTTATTTGTAAACCGTACGCACTAGCTGTTCTCAAGACTAACCTCAGACGTTCTACGCAATTCTGTTCGTTTATTGCAGGCACAATCAAATCGTCTAAGTACAACAGCACTATGTTTCGCCAGATCAGATCCCAAAAAGCTGCATTTATAAAGCGCTGAAACGCTCTCGGAGAATTACTTACGGCTTCCCTCCTCTATCGGCACATGGAAAAACACGTTTTTTAAATTTAAGGTACTACATAGTCGGGCATCGACCAGTTTATCTAACACGTCTTCTATTAATGGCATCAGACAGCCGTCCCTTTCAACAACTCTATTTAACTTTCTGTAATTTATGCACTCTCGCGATTTACCATTTTTTTTCTTGACTACTACTACCGCAGTCGCGTATTCAGATGTGCATGCTTCTATTATTTCCTCCGAGATGCAGTCCTCTACTTGCAGTCGCGGACAAATAAAACTAAAACCGTAGAGTTTTTAGAAAATCGGGCATACCTTATAATTCTTAGGAGCCACGCAGGTAGGGGGAATCGGTATTTACCCTACTTCGATAGTCCGAAGGGACAACCGCCTACACCAGCACAAGAATTTATGGTGCACAAAAAATTAGAAATAGTTAGAAAACATGGACGACCTCCAGAATGCGATCACACTTTATCAGGATCGGAACCTGACACAACCAAAGATTGCGTACTAAGATACCGCAATACTTTGTATTTATATTTAGGCATATATATAAAAACGTCGCGAGAAAATTCGCGTTTAATAAAATCGCCAGAAAAACCAAACCGTCCGCCAGAAGATGACCAAGTATCATATAATTTTTTTTTTTAATATACAAGTAAATTATCTTTGAAAAAAAATATATATATAAAAAGGCGATAAATAAAAAAATTGGTATAAATAGCAAGAATCCATTTCGCAACAGCGACATTAGCAATAGAAAAAAAGGAAATGAGTATTTTTTAATTCTTGTATAACCGCAAGACGTATTTAAAAAAAATATATATTTTTTCTTATTATGGTAATCAAGTCTTCCTTAACAAAGAATCGGGTGAAGGAAAATTCGATGACCGCTATACGGGGCTATTCAAGATTTAAGATTTATAAGTGAATTATTACTTGAAATTGTACGTTAAAAAAAAAACCCGTATAGTACATCCGAATAAAGTAAAATTAGCCTATATTTAAATTACCCGTAGGTGAAATAAGCACAACGCTGACGTCGTTGCATTCAGGACTAACCATTACTAAAATAAACAATTATCTATTTACTAAAAAGGAAAAATAATAATAATAATAAAAATTTTCATTTTTTTTGACAATGCAACCACGTCGTCCACAGTACACTGAATAGATACACTTCACAAACAAGTACGTCAAACAAAAATGAATCGAGACACTATGCATACACAAAATAGAATAAGAATCATTAAAAACGCATCTTTATTGTTATTGAATATTTTCATCATGGCTAACCAGGGGCTAATAGAATACCATTGCGACTCTCCATGTTCGGACATTTGTAACCTTACTTAGGGGCCTGTTCTGCGACGGAAGCTGCACAGGTGAGAAGTACTGCGACCCTTACGATTTCTGAAATGACGTAGCAGTATGGGGGCGTGTTGCAACAAGAGCAGAAGAACGTCCTAAGCATTTCACGTAAACATTAACCAATTGGGCACTTTAATTAATAAAAGGTGGAGGTTATATGACAGTCATTGCCGGAGGGACAGAGCACACAATAATATGCATATCGGTCACCGTGAAAACGTATCATGTGCTCGAATGCTACACCGAGCAACCTGCATCAAAAGGAAATACGTCGCATTTCCTATTTCCGAAGACGCACATTTTGGTCCAAATGGAAACGCAAATTTCATGTAACAAAATAATTCCCATATTTTTGCTTAGAGAAGAGTGATATCAATTCACGCTACCAGCAGCACAAGGCGTAACACCTGCAATTATGAAACCTACGAGCCGACCCGTGTGGCGACCAACGGCATCTACCAGGATGCCGACCTGGACAATTGCAGGAACGCATAATGTTCCCTGCCAAAAGGCCAACGATCTTCAATTTGGTAATTTCACAGGGGTCAATCTTGCCAATTTCGCAGATGAGATATCTATACGAAATATGACCAAAGATGCATGAGACCGGCTGTGGACAAGGTTCGTCCTCTTCAGTACTGCAAGTGCAGAAGCATTGGAAATTTACGACGTGAAAAACTTCACACCCCAAACGAAGCAACCAGGGATACATCCACGAGGGAAGAAGAGGTCCTAACAGCTGTAGTGGTGATCCATCGGCCCCCAGCTGAAGCGAAAGGACCAATGCAGAACGAGTGTACCCCCACTTGAAGAAAGACTGCGAATTGACCCCTGGTCGTACCAAGTTTATAATAATCATAAATATTCGATAGATAAGAAATCGTTAAAACACGAGCGAATCTTCAAGAATGTACCATTTAAATTTTAATTACCATACATTATTATATGACACCACTGATGTTAAACTAAGGAAGATAAACACACATAGAAGTAACTATACATACACACGTACATATGTATATATATATATATA
>JBCFXI010001678.1:0-43829 GCA_038496175.1 Ampulex compressa
TATATATATCCTTAAAGAAGAAGGTTATTAACCCATTATTTACCATTACCCCTTTTCGAAGACTTTTGTTTTTTATTTATTTCTAGCTAAGCAATCGAACTTTTAGTTTTGATCGTTGCAACTAAATGCTGTACTGACTGTTATAAATGTTACAAACTCTGTAAAAACATTTTTTCTCTAGTTTACTGCAGGAAATGAATTAATCAGTGTATTATTTTGATTTGCACTTGACTTGGCATATAATGGGTTAAGAAAAGATATCAATATATCGATAGAAGGATTCACACTCTGCGGTAAAATTATGGAATATCTGAAAAACGTCCGACTACGAAGTACAGCGCGTGTTCTAAGAAATGACGGACCAGTCATTTTGACCACTTTGGTAGATATAGTGTTAACAGCATAAGGTTACAAAGAAATCACGATCGGAAAATAAACGAAAGAGAAAACGCGAAGAAAGAGCAAAGAAAGAGAAGAAAATATCTCTTTCCAACATACTTCTCTTTACTATCTTCTTTATCGTTATTATATAAGTATATTACTTAAATGGTCTTTGTTGTTGTTTCCGTTGCTACTGTTGTTTGTGCTTCAACAATTGCTCATTAAGGTCATTTAACCAATATACTTATATAATAACGAGCAAGAAGATAGTGAGAAGAAATATGTCGTTCTATAGCACCGTTTTGGTTACCACCATCGATTATTGCAAGAAGGTGGTACGAAACTTCTTTTTTAAACACACTCCCTTTTCAAACAATATTAAGAATTAATTTTATCCTATGGTTGCCCACACAATAAGGATATGGATGAAATTAAGTAAACACTTGATTCACCTGCGCAAACACGGATTATTTGGATTAAATCCCGATACCATAATATTTCACCCTCCTTCTAATATATACAACTTACACCTACCCAGTATTTATTTTTTTAAAATTAATTTTCGGCACCAGTTGCTAAGGTAATTTATTAGCCTAAGACCTACTATTCAAGGTGGAATCCGAACCCCCAAAGCTACAGTATACGTATCACGTGGAAAAAAAAACATGAATTAGTAGGATTCGAACCCAAGTTTCCCGCCTAGAAATCCAAATTTTCATCCACTACACCACCGTGGCTCCTCCCACATGAAATTCCATAATTCATTCCTCAACGAGAGACTGTAAAAAAATATCTCTTTCACGCAGGAGAGGGGTTAAAGGTGAGAGACTCGTCGGTGCAGGGCGGAATACCGGGTCTTCGTACTCGATATTCGGCGGCGCGAGAGGGTGGCAAAGGGAGAGGGTGGATCGAGAGAGGGTAACGCTTTGTGGGATTTCCTGTAATTAATATGCCGCGAATGATGCCATGCGTATCCACGATACCCCCAAAGCCATCGGATAGGACTACAGGAGAGCCACTACCTCCCCCCTCTCGGCTTCTCTCTCTCGCTCCTACTCCCTGACCTCCTACCTCCATCCATGGGAATACACAGAAGCCATAAGAAATTCGATACGTTCCCCGTGGCGTGACGTGCTGCTGCACGTTGGCCCTACCACGGTGGTGCTTCCCACTTCCTCCCTCGCGAGACTCTCCGAGGAGGAGAGCCATCGTCCATCCTGGCCACGATCCGCATCGATGGATCTCGCGAAAATAGAGGGGCCGGACTCGGACTTGGAATATTTATGGCAATTGCGAGTTCGGCAAAAATCCTCCTGCGCTTCTTCCGCGCGTCATCCTTCTGGAATGCGCGTTTCTCGGAATGGCGCTTTTTATCCGACTTCGAGCATTAATGGTAAAAGTAGTTTGTGCTACAAGAGGATTACTAGGTTGTTCAATAAGTTCACGGGGCGCCGTGTGTCCATCGAGAGTTGAATTATAATTTAGAACTATAATTTATATCGAGAGTAGAACTTTAATACTTCATGTTTCGTGAGAGACTCAAGCAAAATTTCAATATTTTCTTGCGATATTTAAAAAAAAAGTGCATGGGTTTCATGAAAACAGTGGGTACCGCAGTCACTGACAATGCGATAAAAACATATTCGAATACGACTTTGTCGGCAATATTTGGAGCGTTTTTTAACTTTTAAAGTTATAAAAAACTTCACGTTTTAGTTTAATGTCTTTAAGTTTTAAAGTAATTTTTATGACTGTAAATTTGTCTTTTGATTTCCGTTCCGCGATTTTGTGGAACAAACTAGTAAGGGGTGAATTAATTGATAATACTGTCGTTGCAACACGAACTTCAGGTTTACGTCGCATTGACAGGAAGACGAGTGTGGTAACTGTCGCTACGAGCTGTAGGCGAGTAAACCACGACCATACGTCATATATTAATTGATATAAACCTTGAAGCGAATGTTGTAAATCACGATTGTCTTGCAGGATACATTAGTTTTTGCCAACACTGCTTTGTTTGCTTTATGGTTTAATTTTTGGGATCGACTGCTAGATATCATTTGATTTAAGATTTAGTATTTTGATGTGATTCCAAATCATTGGAACTATAATGTACATTAAGACAACTTACGTGAATTATATTGGTCATTCGCGAGCACTTAATTTTCACATTTTATAACAATTTAAAAATTCTCCGTCTGGTTTTATTGGAATAAGAATTTCCGTCGACAGAACGACATTGTACGTAAGAAAGTCTCTAGCCACTGGTGCATGGCTCAGACAACTAAGGTTATAAAATTTTAAGAATTAAATAAAATTCAGAATCGGTGCTGAATTACGCCATATATTTAAAAAAGGCGTAGGAAAAGTGTCCCGGTCCAGTTATGCTAGTGCCCAATGTTTTCCAGTTTTTTTTTTAATATATAGCTTAATTCATCACCTTACACTACCTTATATTTATGATTCCCAATTTTACATAATTTTTTTTGTCTCAATGAATGTTTCGATGACAATTCTCAAAGTGATTTTGATTCTAACGATAAGACTAGCAATCACACTTTATTACATCCCAAACAAAGAAAAGCTACACCTATAAAATATTTAAACAAAAAAAATGATGTACTAAATAGAAAATGTTGATAACTCGGACAGTAATTGGATTGAAATCAAGAGCGATGACGATGATGATCTTCCTAACAAGATTCCTTTTACAAATATCAATCGTCAAATATTCGAAAATATTCAGCAGCCTATAGATTATTTCAAAAAATGGTGTACTATCGAATTCATAATGAAACTTGCAACCTAGTAAAGAATCACGTAGAAAAAGCAAATATAGCATAGTCCGATAAGAAGAATCCGAGCTGAAATGTCTAAAGTGGGCTCACGGCTCGCACGAGGAAAAAGTCTATTCGGGACCGATGCACACAGGAGAGAGGCCGGCATTACGCCGGGTTATGGGGCCACCTTCGAGTTTGGTCGACCGTTTCTAAAATCGGATATAGAGCAACGACCTTCCAAACAACACGATACTTCTATGCGTCTGCATTTCGACCGACTGTCACGAACCCTTTGGTTACCAAATCTCGATACTTTCGTTCTCAGTACGCGATTATCGTTCACGGTTACAACGTAATTCCTATATCTCATGTTTTTTAACCCATTAATTAGCATTGTCCCTTTTTTGGTACGCTTATTTTTCCATCTATTTCTACCTAAGGAGTGGAACTTTTACTTTTGATTGTTGCGCCTAAATATTGTACTGTCTGTTATAAAAGTTACAAACGCAATACAAATATTTTTTCTTTAATTAGATAATATTGTAGGAAATGAATTAATCGGTGAATTTTTTAAGTTTGCACTTGACTTTGATATATAATGGGTTAATGTTCTACTGATAATCGACCGTTTCTAAAACCGGATTTCGTGTAAAGATCTTTTAAACAGCGCGGAAATTTTACGTACATGTATTACGATCGATGATTATTCTGATAGTACTAAATCTCTTGTACGATGCGTGAATTGCTCTTTGTATACAATGTCGATCAAATATTGCGTTAGTTTCAAGGCAATATTTATTGTCACCTTTATTCCTCGCTGCGCAAATACTCGAGTAAAACATTACGGAGAAAATTATGGAAAAATGCCAGATCTGTATTAGAAAAATCTGTGCCAAGTCGAGTATATCTTCTGCTCCTGAACAAGTCTATCCGTGCGAAGTCCACGTATTTCCTATTTTTGAACAAGTTGCTAACAGTCGGTCGTTTCTAAAATCGGATTTAGAGCGACGACCTTTCGAACAACGCGAAAATTCTACGCGTCTGTACTTCGAGCGAGGATTATTCCTCGAATACAAAAGTTTCTTTTAGTACATTGATCCTCCTTTGTATATGATACCAAGTATCTTATTGCATTTTCTTCACATTTCTCAAGCATCAAATTCATTGCTATCCGATAGATGTATCTACTCATAATTTTCCAGCATAACAATAAGCAATATTTCTTGATCTAACAGAACAATATTCACGCACTTATTTTGATTCTTCATCTGATCTTATGGAGTTAGAATTTCAGCCGATTACATTAAGTACTTCTCTGTGGAATAATAATTGTCGACTACTGATATGTGGCACAGTTATTAAAATGATTTCTAAATAATAAGATGAAATTACATTAATAATAAAAAATTGTAAAGTTCAAGATGATCAATTACACCGTATTAAGAAAAATGGCGTGCAAGAAAACGGACACTGGAATAACACGTCCCAGTCCGATATCGCTCTGTTATTAATTAATATTGCAATGTCCGATTTTTTTCTACGTCTTTTTTTCTTATCTCCAGGTCACTCATCACCTTCATATCTTAAATTTCATATTATAAATTTTTCAATATTATTTATCATTATTAATCTTTAATTACTGAGCCACGCACTAGAGATCAAAAATTATTATTCCCACATGATAATCTCGATTCGATCGATTGAACTCTACTCCAAAAAGACCAGATGTAGTATTAAGCGTGTTAAAAATTTAAACAAAAAAATTAATAGTGTTGAAAAATTAAATTAAAAAGTATTCTTTAATTAAAAATTAAATCAAAGAATTAAAGAAAAATTAAATTAAAAAGTCGCTGCTCGTGGAAGACCACAATAATATGTATCGTTAGAAATCGCCTCGAGAAAGAGAGGTTAGGAGTACGAGAGTGACAGATTACTCCGCTAGACCAAAAAGTACTGTTTATCGCTACCCTAATTTCTCATTCGCGCAGAGGCTAGAGTAAAACTTCCTAGTTGTGATTATGGAAAAGCGCAAGATCCATGAGAATATGAGAAAAATTAAAAACCTGTGCTCAGCGGCGCGATCCCTCTGTCTCCTGTTTTTGAACCAGTTGCTGACTTGCGTTGTAGTGAGGCCCGTGCTCTCCGCCAATTCGCGTTTCTCGCGCGGCGATGGGTAAGGATTGGTAGCGTACCAATCCCTCAGGACGCTCCTGGATTTCTCCTTGAAACAGTAGGACGTCTCCTCTCCGTCCCATATTGTCCGGGGTAAAGGAAACTTACGCCGCACACGATACTTCCCTGGAAACAATAAGTACGCCTGTTCAATTTTCGTAGACGACACGGTTTGCTTAACAGTAAATCCATTCGTGGCGGTAAAAATGACCAGTCAGTGATTTCTTAGAAAAATCGTTGTACTTCGTAGTCGGGCATTTTCTGAGATTTTCCATGATTCTACCGCAGAGCGTGAATCGCAACATGAGTCTATTTATATCTCTTCTTAATAGCCTGTTTTTTTTTAAAGAAAATGTGTGATGTGTATAAATATGTTTAGAAAGTGGCTGGTAGGTTCAGTGTTGAATTTTTGTACGAAAATTGCTAAAATAGAACTTTTAACCAGTGCGACTAAAAAATATAATTATTGTATAGATAAAATGTAACGTCAACGGCAACCTTTGACGATGAAGACCAAGTCTTATATTGTAGAAAAGGCCGGACAAGTTACGATTATACTATATATAAAGATGTTACTTTATATTATGAGAAATATATTTGTTATATTATGTCATATTATATTATGTTGTGTTTATGTACTGAGTACTTATATACTTCTTCATGAGCGTTTCAATTGTTTGAAAACAAGCATGTATTTCATGTAGCCTGATTCGTATGTTAAGTATTGGCTAAAGAATGTATAGTAATGTCTGATTCACTTACCGTATTCTATAAAATATATATAATTAATCAATCATCGTATCCTTGTCAACATTTGACGATGTAAAATACGAATATGGATATTTCTCAAGACATTTTAATTGTACATGCATAATCTTAATTATCTGTGACGCGCGTCAGTGGATAGACGTTCTTACACATAATATCGTTCTGTCGACCGAGATTCTATTTAATAAAACCAAATGGAGACTTTAGCAATTATTAAAACGTGTGAGAATTTCAATGACCGATGAGAAAAAATATCATTGAACAAAAACAAAGAATCGTCAATGATTAATATAATTCATGCAAGTTGTCTTAAAAGTGTTAGGAGCACCTATGTACCATATACACTTCCATATACAAAAATTCTATTCCTATCACGTACAATAATAAAAGAATCCTCTTAAATGAAACAAATGCATCATTATTAGCGCGTCTGCAGTATGAATCTCTAGTATAAATAAACATATCTTAGGAAATAACACGCCTCAGTGACGTTATCCGAATAGGGATGATGTTCGTTAAGAGGTATTACACAATAATAAGATATCGCGACGCAGCTCGTTAAATCAAGACTGCGTCAAGGATTTTCGGCCTGACGTTTCCAAAGTTGCTATAAACATCCGCGCCGCTTCTATGAATTGCATACCACGAGTGCGTAAAGAGTGTCAAGGCATCGGCGCGATACAGTTTTAGGCGTCGGTTGAAAATTGGCGACGTGATTTATCCCACAAAGCTAAAGCCTGTAGATCATCGCGCAGTACAGTTGGCCCTGTTTCATTCGTGCAATTCGCGTACTATAAGCGCACGTTCATCGCGCAAGGTAGAATATTGTCGCAGCCTTGGCAAGACCCGCGAAAGGCAGTTTAACGCTAGAGCTACCGACGCAATCAAAATGACTGATCCCTAATTTCTTATTAAAATCGCTCAAATTTACGAGGCTGCAGCTTGCAAAACTGCAAACTTTGCAGCCCCTCTGTTTCAGGCCAGTTAACTGACATTGCAACATATGTTTAGATTACAGTGCAAAATATCCGGTGGATTGTCAGAAAAATTTTTTAGTTTGATTTTAGTAATGAACAAAGCGTTTATTTGATTTATATGTAAGATCATTGTAAAACAGTCAAAGCAAACAATACAATATCCAGCGGTATTTAACATAAATAGAATGGATTTGTTTGCCTTCCTTTCTTATCGTCCTTGTTTGGACACGCATATAAATCACAAAAATATTTTTCCAAAAAGAAATTAATTTGTTTTATATAAAAATCGCACAAAGTATTTGATTAATGGCAAATGTAATTTTTTTCTATTTTATACAAAAAATGGGAATAAAGAGTATATACTTGGTGTATATGGTTTAAAATAGCACCGAACACGTGGTTACTGATAGTACCTAAGGTAAAAGCACCAGTAATTGACACTGCACTAGTACTTGACAGTACAAGTACATTCAGAAGTGTTGAATTATAAGTACATTCAGATGTGATTTTTGCTTATTTTGTTATATAAATCGCTAAAGACTTCGTTAAAATGCAAGTATTGCAAGTTTGTATTATTTACATTACCAAAACCAGTACGTTAATTGATTCTTCTCTCCATGTCAGCTACTGAAACAAAAGGGTGTCAACACTAAAATTTTTCTTTTCGCCGAGTGTCAACTATTGAACCAAATTTTACCTTCATAAAAAAGAAATTTCTTTATAACCGCCATCAGATATAAATACTTGTCGTAATATAACGGAAGAACAGTTTGTGCAGCGACAAACTGATCATAAATTTTCCGTAAAGCGAACTCTTCTCTCCATGTCAACTACTGAAGCAAAAGGATATCAGCTATTGAATTAAACTTTACTTTTAGAAAAAACAAAAAATTTAACAGTCATCACGAATGAATATTTGTAATATAATAGAAAAATAGTATTTACAGCGACTACTAATCATACGTTTTCCATAAAGCGAACTTAACTTGAGCTATGTGAACGAATAGGCAAAAAATTCCTTAAAGTGTCAAATACTGGTACCTTTAATGAGTACCTAATTGCTTCCAAATATCTTCTTCCTCGATATTACGCGTATATTGGCACCTTTAGCTCAGTTTTATTTCATATAAAAATCAGAACTTACATTATACACTGTCAACTGGAGGTTAATTCAAAAACGTAAACTGCTTCCAACATAACATTCAGTGTTTGACCGCCAATGGGGCGTTGTAATTTTAAATCCCTTTTCCTCGGGATAAAGAAACATCACGGGTAGGTAATAAACGCAAAGGTCCATGCGTTAAATCAAGATTACACGCTGACGTAAATCGACTCTCGTTACGAATGTTTTCTGGAGTCCCTTGATCTGCAACTGACTCAAAAGGACCGGAAACGTTTGTAAATTAAAGTATCGTGACGCGATATCCTCCACTCCCCCTCTTCCACCCCATTTCATTCGCTCCTTTTAGCACGAGGAAGCTCGAATGAGGAGAATTATTTCGTAAAAGCGAATGGTGGGATCCAATTAGAATGTCAGCTCGTTAAACTCGCCTTCGTCTTGTTTACACGAAGAGGAGTGGAAATAAAACTGGCAGCCCAGCTCGAAAATTTGTCGATGAAATTCTCGGGCGGATTTGACCGAGATATCTGCTTCTCAATGGCGCGTCGTGTAATTATGTGCACTCGGAAGTGCCTGCAAAGTCAGTGCTCTTATCGGATAAATTGGACGCATCGATTATGCTCGAGGAATTTGGTTCAATAATTTAACCTATTATTTCAAAATCCCCCTTTTGGGACGCCTGATTTTTATTTATTTCTACTTAAGGAGTGGAAACTTTTGTTTTGATGGTTGTAACTAAATGTTGTACTGATTGCTATAAAAATGACAAATTCATTGGTAATATTTTTCTCTAATTAGCTAGGAAATAAATTAATCAGTGCATTATTTACATTCGCACTTGGCTTTGGCTTTTGGTTAAGCTTCGTCTTTTCGTTCTGTCCAAATTTTAACTTTCTTGATGAGGGAAGAAATGTGTCTTTGGAGAGAATAAGTCTGTAGGCTGAGCCTGTAAATAATATTCTTCTAATAACATAAACCGAAATTTCCATACTATGCAGATCATTGTAATTGCTTTTATTGGTGAGAAACTATGGCATATTCTTACATTAAATATCATATTTGAAATACCTATGTACATTAAATAAGTCATACTTTAAATTAATATTTCAATACTGGGATATTATACTTAGAATTTTCCTGTTTTTGATACATCAATCCAGCATATCATTTCGAGCAAGTATAAATTATGGTATATAATTATAAGAATCCTCACTTTTCAAGCAATAGTTTCGACATTCTTTGGTAAAGGCCTTGCGAAATATTTCAATTTGATTATTATTCAACATATTGATTTACCATAACGTTATATCCTATTATATACAAACAAATAGTGCAATAAAGTCGCAGATTATATCCTTATTTATTTTATGCTCATTATTCAAAGTGATCGATGTAACGTGCATAACTTACGTTACTCTGTCTACAATATATACTTTGTATTATGATTCTACCAATTCTTTTATGATAATCCTGAGGACATCGTTTATTTTCACATACATTACTATCTGCCGCCCTTCAGATTACAAAATGCAAACAAATTATCTTTATTAGATAACGTATACGTGATATAAATACGTATTCCAGATAATATGGGAAATACAGTTTTCTCAGAAATTACTACGAAGATCAGCTATAATCTTTTATATTTAAACGGAACAAAGTTTTAGGCATCGTTTCAAAGGAAGCAAAATGTTTTTTAAATGATGACTAGAAAGGATTTTTTTTTACAGTAGGATATTTTTTTATTATTCATAGAAATCTCATGAAATTAAGTAACATTTACTTGAAGGATTTTTGGTGTTTTAAATTAAATACCTTAGTGGAAAATTTACTCCAATGCAAAGAGTTGATTTGTCACGCAAACAGAAGCAAGAGTGGAAACAACAAGGTTAGTTTACATAAGATAATTATATAAAGTTTATAAAAAGCTGTATGATGGGATCAGGTAATTTAAGAAATACAATACATACTACAAAATGCAGCAGATTTGTTGCAAAGGCAACATTGCAAATTGAGCAAAATTGCTCACAGCTCGAGTTTTTTGTGACTGAACGTGACATTCATGCTGATAGTATTTTCCAACTGTCGCCAATTTTAACGTTACTCTGTGGCGCAAACGGATAAATAAACACGATCAGCTTGGTGTTCAACGCGTGAATGCATTATTGATGAAAAATATGTCGTAAAATAAACAACAATTGCCAGCGATTTTCAGGATTTATTTAAATCATATTCACACTCATAGCCGAGAAAAATCCCGTTCCAATGTGGTTTTGCTTGTGCCGTAAATAACTATCAACTTCATAAACTTTTTCTCATGACTTTTGTCAAACATTAAAACCGTCACAGATCAGTAACAATTTAGAAAAAGAGTGTAAACGACAAACAATTAAATATTTATTGCGTCTTGGTGCGTCTTAGTGTACATCTTACTCAAATCAGCTCAATCCGTTTCTGTTCAAATTCACAAATAATAAGACAATCGTAATAAAATATTTAATATACATATAAGATAAATAAAAATAAATAAAATTTAGGAAATATAAGGTTAGAAAGAAAGCTTTTGCGGTTTTTAACTGTTAAGTTCAACTATGCATATCTCAGATCAAACAAAACATTATTAATCAAAATAAAAACCATTGCGATCAATACAATTTTGCCAACGAGGAACAACTTTGTTATTCCAGTTAAATAGCATTTTTTAATGAGTTGTCCAGTTAAAATAACATTTAAGTGAATTCCAGTTAAATGAAATTTTTTATTTGTCTTTTGTTATTCGTTTGTTCGTTTTTTTTTGTTATTCGCCTTGTTGATATCGCGAACTTTCCCACCTAGTTTTAACTGGAAAAGGAAAGTTGTCCTAATTCGTTTCTCGTCCATGAAAATCAAAATGAGTAACAAAATTTTACACAGGGAAGAACGCAGTTTAAAATTATATGTAAAGTCCATGCAATTTAACACCAACTTAATAAAAAGTATAACATTTGTTATCGAAATAACAAACCGCAAAAACTTTCTTTCCAACCTAATATATTAATCATACATACGTACGCGTATATCTGATAAAGAGCTTTCCAAAGAAATGCGTTGCGCATGGAAACGGCGCATGGCAACTCAAACGTTAACAGAAAAACTTTGAAAATTGTTGGGAAATTATTTTAGCGTACAACACGCTGGAAGCGATTAACGATGAATTGCTGTGTCAGTGGCATTGTAACGTTTGTGGTAAAAATTTGAGATATTTTTAGGAAAGCGTGTTCACTGTTGCGGTCGTATATTAGAGTATATATCGCCGCTACAAGAATTCAAATGTTGTAAAAAAAACAAAAAATGTTCTGTAAAAAATGTTAAGCATATTAACCTTCAAAAATTGTTGAACTGCAAATTAAGAACAAAAAAACAAATTCCAACTTTATTCTAATTAAAAATGTATTCTTTATTTACATTTTCTTTATTAATTTTTATTTATTCAGCTTTATTCTTTATTTTAAAATTCTAACAATTCCAGCTTTATTATTACAAATATCACTTTTTGCTTATTTCGATCAATAATAGAATTTTTATGTTAAGCTTTTTTTGTGGCTTTTTTAAGGCACGCTAATTGTTACGTGTTCGTTATATTTACATCTCTTACAAGATTGGCTTTATTACAACGTAAGATTTAATAACTAATAAACAAATTACTGTTTGAGTCACTGTTTTTATTTTTCCGCTAGTCATCAACAAAGGATTCATATTTTCATCCGTCAATAGGTATGAAGAGGTTGGAAGAAACAGGTATAGATCAATCTTTTTCGATCTATTTGCCACGTAATGCAGCATATATGTTTATAATTATATGTTTCTCTAAATGTTCGCAATATAAAATTACTAAAATCCTGACATGTGGAATTACCGTGTCTTATATAAACAAATAAGTATGCATATTTCACAGCAACTTCTACACGTGAAAAGCAACATTCAATAAATTTCTGTTGCAAGCTATTAAGTAAAATTTTAATTCATAACAAATACTGTATTTTCGTTTCGGATTATTTATATTTAATAGTGGAGGAATACAGCGCTAATGATCTTAAAAATCTTTCATTTTTGGTCGAAAATTAATTGTATAACAATAAACAAAATATAAGAAATGTAAAACAAAAGTGCAATAAATAAAAATAAATGGTCTAGCATAGACGATGGAATTCGAGTTCTACCGGTTACGTATTATATGAGAAAAAAGTTTGCCAATATCCAGTTTTAATGAATACATATTATAAAAAGAAACTGAGGTGAAATATCTATGCCACGCCTGAAATTTGTACGTAAATTAATGGTTTACGTAATAGATCATTTCCGCGACACGTGCGTGACATCTGCTTCCGGTAAGGAAGAAAGGTCAAATGGCAAATTGGAAAATAGCAATTGCACCAAAGAACGTAAATTCCTCGTGAACGATTGTTTTGAAAACTATCATATCGAAAGAAAATCTCAAACGTCACACACCCTTAGATACAGAATACGATATTTAATTTTTGCTTAATAGAAATTCATTCAAATAAACGGTGGTTGCTAATTCAAAAAACATGCCTGTTAATTATAAAATGGTATATTTTAATGATCTATCAATCGGCAAATAATAATAATAACATATAAATGTTATTATAAATATTAAATTAACTGCCAAAAATCAATGGTTTACGGACATGATTTATTAGATGGTAATTAGTTTCCTACGTGTAGACGATCCTGAAAAAAATTAGTTTTAAGAAGAAATTCGACCACTTTGGCAGCACAGCACCCTTTCTGTGTACTTTTTCAGACACTTAAAAAGAGGAAATTTGGACGTAAACAACAGATCACTTACCGAACGAAGAGCGCCTTTCTGAATTACGATAATCTACAAATTCAGAGAAAAACCATAGCTGATTTTAGAAGCTCGAAACCAAACGTTGCTTTAAAATCATCCCCAGTTATAAAATGTTAAATAAATCTCACGTGTGTTCCGATCTGCTTTCAAATTTTATTACCTTTCAATTTTATTATTAATTCAAATTAAAATATGCAATAATTTTATTATTTATTACATATAATATATTCCCATGTACTTTTATTATCATATAATGTCGTTCTTCTTTTCACAAATCGTAAATCCGATCTCCTTTCGTTGCTTGTCCATCATTCTGCACTGCAGAATAATTGTGCCAAAAAACTGACATAGCCTACCAAAAGTTCTGTAAAAAACGCGTCGATGGATGGAAGCTAATCGTCTACCACGTAAGAAATTAACACGTTTAGGATCTCGTCAATTACCGGCGACGGACACTGGACTTTTCGTTCAGGACACGTCAGTCACCGGTGGCTGACAACGCACTTTTAAGCAGCGAGCATGGCCTGACGGGGATTTCCTTATAAATCCGCGTGGCACTCAACGCATTAAAAACATGAGTGTACTTTATTAAAGCAAGGTAAACAAAGGTGAGGTTTGCTTGTACGTCGATTATATAAGGTTCTAACTTTTTGCGTTAAATTTCTCGCCATCGTTGAACCTAACATTCGTGAATTTGTATTATAGCATTGAGACTATAAGCGAACTGGGGATATAAATCCAAAAGAGTATTTATTGTGATTGATGGCTAACCGCTTGATGGCTAACTGTGATCTGAACGAAACGACGCGTAAAATCTACGTGACGCTTAACGTGTTAACGTGTTAACCGTAAACGCTACACGTGGATATATTAAATGTGCTGAAAACATACATTTTATGACAAATTTAATTCCGTAAAATATATTTTCACTAAAAGAAAGAGGCGTTATAAAAAATACACTATAGATCAAAGTACATAGATTTGTTTAATTCATTTTATCTATACGATAATTAATAATTACGTGTAATAATTGAAACTTGTTTTTCGTCAGAAACAAAAAAAAAATGTTATCTCCGTATATATACCTACTCCCTCTTTTGTTAAATTTTTTATTTCCCTCGTGTTGTACTTAACAAATTCGTATACAGCGAGTTCTTTTGACTCTTTTGACTTTTTGTTTTGAACTTTTGACTCTTTTGACTTTTTGAAGTGAGACTTTTGACTTTTTGTTCTTAAACAAACTAAGTACTTATGGATCGATAAATTAATGAAATATCGTGCGATAATATATCGGTCTTTGGTCAAAACATCAAATGGCCTGAACGACAAGTTCGGCAAAAATTGTTAATTCTAAGGTCTTACGTCAAGTACAGCTCGTACTCTTTCTTATCAATCATATGCATGAACCAATTAAAATGTCGCCTGCCTTTATATTTCTATAAGTAAGGACTACGGTTTTCTGGAATCTCTAATAGTCGTCCATTACGTATTTTAAAATATAACTCAAGTGCAAGCTACGATCTGAATTGGTCGAAGGGTCTTGAATAAAATGCTATAACAATAAAGCGTATAATCTATCATGAAAAACAAGCAAACAAATAGATAAAGTCAAGAGATCCATTTAAGGCTTCGCAACTCTTCCTCCAGTTTTTTCTCGCCTTCAAGGCTTTACCAAGATTCAACACGCGAATCAAATAAACTATCTGCTATTTTTTTCTATTGCGCGAGTGCAAAAGTTCCTGCGTAGTTTCTCATAACTCCATCTACTGAAACTCCGCACGAACTTTTCCACTCACCTAAAATACATCTGGCTATAGAGAATGTGTCTTTATAAAATCCTCACTCAGTGTCCGCTGTATTTTTTAAAAGTAATAATAATATATTATTAATAATAAATATAATATATTAAAATTATAAAAATTAAAAAATAAAAATATAAAATATATTATTAATAATAAATATAATATATTAAAAGTTAAATAATAATCCAAGCAGAATACTGTGTACATTAAAGAGTAACAGATGAAGAGAAAGAGAGAGAGAGAGAGAGAGAGAGAAAGAGAGTTCCGGTACTAACCAACTGCGCCGAGGGGCCGGCCTCGTAGTCTCTCCGCTTCGATGTAATGCGCCTTGAGCCAAAGGGCCTGCAGCTTCGAATGATTGTGCGGGCTGAAGGTGTGGCTCTCCAGGATCCTGTAGAGCTCCTTGAAGTGGCCACGATGAAAGGCGACGATCGCCTTCGCCTTCAGGACGCTCTCGTGCCTGTGGAGCCTCGTACACGCCGGCAGGGACCAGAGGAACCTGCCGAGTCTCTCGACCGAGCCAGCCTGCTGGAGTACCTGGACAGACGACACCATCGCCTTGAAGACGATAGACAGGGGGGGCACACTGTTAGTCGGCAGAACTCATCCCGGTCTCCTCTTATTCTAGTGTGTATCTTGTATGCTTCCTCGCTTACTCGCGCCCTCGAATCGCTATCTTACGCTAGAAGATGCTCGAAAGTCGCCCACCGCAGAAATGATCTTTACCAAGGACGTGGCCAGGGGAGAGTCGCTATTGGCCACGAGAGTGATGAAGAAATGGCTGGTGAACGATATGTTTGTTGCATCGCTATGGATTTATTTGATATTCGTTACTCGTACTCCTAACCTCTCTTGCTCAGTGGGGATTCTTAAGGATACGTTTGCTGTGGTCTCGCGGAGCGGAATATTCGCACACTGTTATGTTTTGATTGACTGTCTGGTCATTTTGGAGTAGAGTTCAGTGGATCGAATCGACATTGTCGTGCGAGAACAATGGTTTTTGGTATTGGCGCGTGATTCAATGATTAATGATTAATGTAGAGAATTAATAATATGAAAAGTGTGATATGAAGGTGGCGAGTGAACCGGAGATAAGAATAAAGGGGTAACTGAATTAGAAGCCTAGTGTCCAGTTTTTTTCTATGCCTTTCTCTCTTATCTCCGGTTCACTTGGCACCTTCGTAACTTAATTTTCATGGTATTAACTTTCTACGTTAATTATTAATAATCTTTAACTACTGAACCACGCACTAGTGGCCAAACTGATTGTTCTCTTATATCTGTATCTTTTCTCTTAACTCTATTCTCTATATTTTTAACCTTTAACGAACGAGCGCATTTTTCTAGAACAATTGCCAGTAGATCGGCGGAATTTTAACAAATTAATTGCTTTATTACTATAGAGCGAGAAAAATTGCATAATTAATTTTCAGTAATAATTGGTAGTATATGAACAAATATGTTTACACAAAAAAACACTCAAGTGAAAACTACAGAAAAATAATGGTGGTTGAAATAAATAAATAAATGTAGAAATGTATGTAATGTATAGATTTGTATACATTTATAAATTGATACTATCGTATATCGTATAGAAAACGATGTGTTTTTTCTCAATGCTCGACAAGAAATCAAGAAACAATTGTTGATGTCGAGAACAAACGTCGAGAAACAATTATCACGTCATATCGACTGTATGGCGGCATTCGATTTTTTTTTTTAATATTTATAATGTCACGAATAGGGCGGCATTCGTTCGCTAAGGGTTAAGGGATAACAGTGTGTGAATAAGCTGCTCTGGAAGACCGCTGCAAATGTATGGTTATTTATAGAAATACCACGTGTTCAATGATTGAAGCTGTGAAATAGAGCAGCGATGTTTTGGTTATAACTGTTAAAATTGAGATATACGATATTGAATGTAAAATGCAAGTAGTCGTAGGAGACGATATTTTAACGGTTTTTTAGTTTGAAATCATACATCGAGGTTTGTTTGGTGTAAAAGACAAATTGTACTCAATGTCACCTTGTACGATTTAGCTCTTACACAGAATAAACCTTAAGGTCTTGTTTGGTAGTTATATTATTATTAAAACTGTAGTTATTCCATCACTCTTTTGTGTTCTCTAAATGTGTCTTCTCCGTTACTATTTTTTGAAAGATTCTATTAACAAAAAAAAGCATAATATATACATACGTGATCACAATGACTTTCTATTAATTTATGAGAGACAATGGAAGTAGAACTCCATTCTCTCCACAAAAAAAAAAAACAGAATTCTCGATTTTCGTGATCTTGATTTTCACAAACGTCTTACAATTCGCGAATGAACTTCACTTTGAAAGTAATAATTTTCACTGCATTTCACTACGCTTCTTATATTGACAAAATTCATTTACAGTCACTTGAAATACGTGGTTTCAAATGAAGAAAATTCAATGATTTCAAGTAAATTTCATTTCACGTAAAAAAATTTTAGACAAAATACAAATTAATAATCATCTAAAGTACATCAAAGATGAATTAATCACGAGTAATATTTTATGAAAACGTGTCTTGCTCTTATCGCAAAATAAATGTGAAACAAAATTTCAACCGTTTGTAAAAACTATCTCTTAAAATCGTGCAAAAATGTAATAGATACTTCTAATCAAAAACTAAAAATCATGACTTCCAAAGTGAAATTCATTCCTGAACTGAGATCTAGTTGCAAAATTCATTTCTGGATGTGCGACTTTCAATCACTTTCTAGTTTATTCTCTCGACTCGCAAAAAATTGATCATCGCCGAGGGATTTCTCGAGGCAGATTTTTATTAATATTTTTTTCCTTTTCCTTCAACTAAATTGACCGACGGGAGACGTAGAAGGTTAGTTTACTTGTTGTTTATTTAATAACATCCTCGAGGAGAATATTCTATACGAAAATGTCATTAATGATCCAGGATAAACGAATATAACTCAACGTATCGTGACGTAATGAAAAAATTAAGGAAGGGTCCTACGGGGATAATCTCTAAATAAGAAAAATCCCAGCGACGATACTTACAGACATTTTGCTTTTCGTGAGTCCAAGATTTTTCGAACAAAAATCCTAACGGTTCAATCAGTTGTTTATTATGCGCATTAAATGAAAGTAGTGCTTAGTATTTCGATTCGATTCGAGGACTCGATAATTTGAACGATAAAAAGAAATAGAAAGAGAATAAGAGCCAGAATTGCTTCCATCAAACAATCGTTACTGTTATTCGATTCGATAGAAAAATATAGCATCTGATAACGCTTTACCGCGCATTGCCTTTTCATAAATTAGAATTTCTCTTCGTAAAGGAAGAATACAAATTTTGAGTCGATTAGAATTTCGTGACAATATAATGCTCATTTATAAGGGCATTATTTTTAACGAGGCAATAACTCAAGCAAACAAAGAGATACATATTAAATAAGAAACAGGAATTGTTCATATAATAGAAGTCACGTTTGTCATATGACTGTCGTTCCTAGCAGGAATAAAGTATTTTAAAAAGCTTCGTTGCGCGATAAATGCGCGACAAGAACGTGAAGATCGCTTGAAAGATTGATGATCGTTTAATCCCTTTAGAACTTTACAAATTTCCTGTGTACGGTCGAGGAACAGCTTGTAAAATACGAAGGATAATGCAACGTGTAAAAGCAGTCTTCGTACGTTTAAATCGATTAATTTCGGGAACATTCAAAATGGAGTGGAACTGGAAAAAAATACATATTTCTTTTTGATACTATTATATTCCACTAGATGTTAGTATTACTTCTTCTCTTAATAGTATTATTTCCCACTATTAAAACTCATAAGACTAAAACTTCATTATGTAAGCTAAATTTGTGTTTTACGTGAGAAGCTAAAATATCCACTCTATGTATCTGGAAAACAGCGTGGAGTCGATATTTCGGCTTTTGGGTATTAAGAAGATTAAATTCCAGAAATAAATCTGGTTCTTAAGGATTTACATCCAAGCCAGGCAATAATTCGAAGGATGGACATTACAATAGGATAGTTGTTAATAGTGTCACGAGCAATAAGGTTAGGAGTGCCTATGCATACATCCAGATGTCCACTCATGGTCGAAGAGACGCGGCCAAATTTGAATTTCCCATTGAAGAGGCTTGGGGAAAGAATTTTACTAAAACGACTAGATAGCTCAATGATGTAGCAATTACCTCCAGTGTCCAATTTTTTCCACGCCTTTTTTAAACATATGGCTTAATTCACTGCCTTATATTTACGATTCTCGATTTCATTTTAATTCTTAACATTTTACAACCTTGGTTATCTGCGCCACGCACAAGTAGCTAGAAACGTTTTCACGCACTATGTCGTTCTGTCGACCAAAATTTCTATTCCAATAAGACTAGATGGAGAATTGAAGAATCGTTAAGAAATGTGAACTGCTCGTCAGTGTCTAATGTAATTCACGCAAGTGGTCTTGAGCATTAAAATAGTTTATGCAGGACAGTTTGCGCCGAAGGAAAGTGATATTTCTTACGTGGCCTTAGTCGCAGAGGGAAACGACGTATTTGGCAATGCTCGGTGCCGTGCATTACTTCTCGGAAAAGCGGAATTTCCTTCGTCATTAGAGGCGCGAGGAAAACGAACGATCAGGCGAAGGATCGGCAGTTAAGAGTCTTGCACACCTGTCGCCCGTGCTTCTTCGTTCTTATCGTCGACTGCCGCCCGCTTTTCGAGCGGCCGTCACACGGCAAGAGATTAATCTCGAAGACGCGAGGAACTACGACGTAAATTAGGAACTGAGATTCCCTGGAAGAGCACCGAACAAACTGTGGTCTCGATTGAACATAATGACGAATGATAATTGGCGTGCAGATTAGGGGATGATACGGTCCTAATACACTTTGAGTATTGGAATAATGATATCGGAAAAATGTCGCGAGTTTACGATTTATTGACACTGAAAAATGTGTGCTTTCCTGGCAGTTATGAAAACAAAATACCGTTGTTTCGCTGGTTTTTGGAACTTAATGTTTTTTTTTTCACACGTGTACACTATAATCTGAGAGTTGATGCTGGTTTTTATTCCATTATAATGTAAGATTAGAAACGAGCCAAGATTAGAGATAACGGGTATCAGCAGATGTAAGCACATCGTGGACCAGCAGTTTTACTGATAGTTTTACCCAGGGACCAGCTATGTTGTATGATTATAGTAGAAATATGAGAATTCTCGAGATTGGCCACAAACTCGAAAACAGAAAACACGAGAATTCTTTGAGATTGGTCACAAGCTTAAAAACAGAAAATACGAGAATTCTTTGAGATTGGTCACAAGCTCGACAAGGGAAAACACGAGAATTCTTTGAGATTCGCCACAAACTTGAAAAGAGAAGACGCGAGAATTTTTGTGATTGGCCGTATTAGTTTACAATAGAAAACACTCAATGTGTTGACATCGATAATGAATGTCCCTCGTAACACTTGTTACCTTGTATTTCATAGATATGCCTATTTCATGGATAACTTTTTTGATTTGATTTTTGTACTCTTTAAGTTCTTTACTTTATTAGTGTTGTGAGGCCTTTATTAAGTACACACGTTAAGTATATATACATACATATATACATATAAATATCTGTAAGTATATATTTATATAAATTCTCATTAAGAACTAACATGCATTTCATATACATGCTCATTTAAAATCTTCTGATATTAAATAACTAAATATATCCGATAAAAAGCAAATGGTTAATGGTAGACAAGTAAAATTGAATAGGTTTTCTAATGCAAAAAGAACCATGGTACGTAGGAAGTCGTAAGTTGACAACTTCTACGTCTACATCCTGGTAAAATTTACAGTTTTGAGGAGAAAGAAATGGTCGTATAATAAATTTTAACGTGCGTTGGTGCGACTCGAGTAAAATTTGAACGTTTTGTTGCATACGTAATATATTTAAGAGAGAGCACAATAAATTTGATGTTCGTGCACTTTCGTGCGGAACAAATTGCTTTCGCAGAGAGCAAAATTTCTTGGAGTCGAAAGTATTTTTGGATGAATTATATGCAAAAACACATGGCCAAATCCTGAGAAAATATGTGCACGAAAGAAAGTACGTAAAATATAGTAGAGAAACGTATGATACGTAATGCAAGGATATATCGGAGTTGCACAAAATCATCAGAAGACACTTGATTAATACGTGTATACGAAATAAATAGATCAAAATGAAATAGAATTCCACGTGCAAGACATTCGAATAATTTTGTAACATTTCTTTAACACACGTTTGAAAATAAAGAATTATTATAAATTGTAGGAATTCGCTTTATTACTTCATTGCTTTATTACCATCTTGTCTACGACAATATCAAAGGTAGTTTTATACATGCGATAACATGCATGGAGTAATATAGCGGCCTATGTGATTTAAATATGCAACGAGCCACGAGTTTTTATTTTTCCTAAATATATACAGTTAATATAAATTCTTCAAATATGTTGACATATATTTACAGGTCTAGCTTAAATTATGAATGACGATCAGCGTCTATATATATGCAGATGCTATTTTTGTAATGTTTTATCGTTTCTTCGACTTTTTCTCGCTTCCTGGCTCACTGTTCATATCAAGTTAATAAAATATTGTCAAGGAAAAAATCAAATGTTTTTCTCACCGTAAAACTAAAATATTCATCACTGAAGAAGCGAATAACGCTTCTGTTATAATACAAATAACTTGTTATTGTTAAATATTGCGGGCACATTGAATCAGTCCTGCTCGATATAAAGCGCAATAGTTTACGAACGATTGTAAAACTGTGTGATATTAAAAATTTTCAAATAAACAACGTTGTCATATTTATTCCAATTTCGTCCGCGGAAAGAATGATTGAGACACGAATATAACTCGCAGGTCAAGATAAATTTGACAGGACTTATTTAAGGCGACAAAAACTTCTGCATCTTCCTTCTGATTTCCATATATATCACTGCAATATTTCACACGTATTACAAAATACCTGTGGTTGATCTTTCTGACATTTTAGTGACGATTGTTCACAAACCATATGTTGCAAATGGAAAAATATTATTTTAAAAACGAAATTATTTTTGGTTCAACTAATCTAATTTATGAGTCAATCTCGATCACAAGTTTTCGAATCGCATTAACACATTTCGTGCATTTATAACACAGCTTGCCTGTGATTTATATTAGAATAGACATGTTTTTTAGATTTTTACACCAGCCATATTTTAACCATCCTTTTCGTGCAATCTCGTTCTCTTAGAGAAAATCAACTAAATGAAATGTAGGCAGTTAGCAAAGAAAGAATAACTGATTTACGGTGGAACACGCAAAAAGGAACGTTAGAAAAGCTGCTCGAAACACTGGCTAGAGTCTAAATATAAAGTACCTAATTAAACATATTAAGTACTTTCATCGA
The DNA here is from genome assembly GCA_038496175.1 of Ampulex compressa. Taxonomy (NCBI): domain Eukaryota; kingdom Metazoa; phylum Arthropoda; class Insecta; order Hymenoptera; family Ampulicidae; genus Ampulex; species Ampulex compressa. Next base: position 22,290 of record JBCFXI010001678.1, read on the forward strand.
TTGGAAGAAGTACGAATTTTGGACTAATGAACAAAAGAAATAGGAAAATGATACTGGATTACATTTGCATTATTAACATGTTACATTACAAAATGTGTCGTTTTACTTTATTTTACAATCTTGAAAGATTTTACGAGTATCTTTGTGTAATTCATGAGCAATAATCTTCCGATGTTCCATTTGCAAAATGGTCTAAATGCGGGCTACAAAGCTCGTGCCAAACATGAGAAGTACCTAGATGATGGAAATATGGATTGTAGGTTTAGCAAGAATTGTTTTCTGAATACTCAGAGGCACAATACCTCGCATAATATCTTCAGTGTTATATGTGAGCAAACAATTCCTGTACAGGTGTTGGCATACATGTACATTTGTGACTATAAAAGAACAAAAAAAATATGTTCATGCGCATTTTCGCCATTTTAAACTATTTCAATCCGGAAATATGTACTTCTTACTTTTGCTATATGTCTTTTTAAGGATGACCCACATTTAGGCTATACTTTAATAAATAAATATTTTCACTCTTTTTCTAAATATACAATTACAAACAAACGTTACTTTTGCTCAACTTCTTCGAACATCATACCATAAGCCATACATGTAGACACACCTTGCAGTGTTACATCTTAAAAATCTTTAACGGTTTAACGGGCAATGAATCTTGCAATAAAACTGCTAACCCATATTTACACCAGTATACAGTGTAATAAAGAGTTAATTGCACATTACAGACTATCGTAAGCAAATGGAGGCCTATTATCCCACCTAATTTTATTAAATTCAGGCAAATACCATAGACAAAGGCTCCCTGTGAAATTGTACATATATATTGGTCTTTCCAAAATGAACAACCGATCTATCAGGTTGTTCAATAAATTCACAGAGCGCCGTTTATACCTCAACAGCATAACTAAAGCTTCGACGTCATTTTAATGTTTCACGTTTCATAAGAAACGCAACCAAAATTACAATATTTCTTTGCAATATTTCAAATAATGTTTCACCTTTCAGAAAGCTGTGTGTACAGTAAGTGCCGCATGCAACAAAAAACCTTTAAAATCCGTATCTTTTAAACTTAAAAATTTGGTGTAATCCATAAAGTCTTCTTAAATGATTAAACTTTAGTAAACTAAAGAACTTTACTTTAAAGACTCTCGCTTTTAAAGTCATTTTTACAACTACAAGTACAACTACAGTATTCGAAAGCTTGATTCGCGGAGGTGCCCAGAATTTTGCTACCCGTTTCGAGCACCGCGATAAAATCATCGAGCGGACCGAGCAGCGCATTCCAGTCGACACGTGGGACGGTCAATATGAGCAACGTAAACATCGCTCGCAATACAATTTATGGCCGCAGTAAAATCGTCGTGGCTCCATTAGACTCACGACACGCCAGAGAATCTTGGCGCTCGCGGCAGGACAATAGGCATCTCACAGCAGGTGCGTAGGTTATCTCTTTCGTCGGTGAGGTCTTTGAAAGAAAATAATCAAGAGCAAGCGGGAAATTTGTCAAATGTTTTTTTTATCGACCCTCGACAGAATGGCGCGTATAATTCTATGCTATTCGCGGGAAACAACAAGAGATTTTGGAAAAGTGCTCATCATATGAAAAGCCAAGTGCAAACCTGAAAAAGGCACTGATTAATTTATTTCCCACGGTAAGCTAATTAGAAAGAAAATATTTTTCTTGAGTTTGTAATTTTTATAGCGATCAGTGTAACATTTAGGTGCAACAATCAGAACTAACAGTTTTACTGTTTAGGTAGAGATAAATAACAAACAATGCAATTTAAGTAATGGGTTGAATAATGGGGTTTATCAGTGAGTGTCCTCATTATACCACGCGTATGAATTTGTAAATAATAAAGAATGATATAGAAATCGCTCTGTGGTTAATTTACGATTCATTTTACAGAGTGCATAATCGCAAAGTGCGCGTGTAATTACTTATAACAGAATTTGTTATTTTTGTTCATTTGTTTGTATTTGTCCTACCTCTTCAGCATTATATGTATCAGTTTGTCTGATTTATAACCAGCACAGAGAGTTTTTAGAAAAAGGTCGTTTAATTTTATCTTACCGCGCTCTACAGCTAAAAATTTGAATGGCCAATTTGATAAATGACTACCACTAAAAAAGTTGACCTTAGGATCTACCAGCTAACCGCCTAACCAACATATCTATATCTTAATAAAAAAAAAAACAATAAAAAGAGGAAGGAAGTGAAAAAAGATTTGTTCGATAATTTACACGTCGCAACAGGTTAAAAGAATTTGCCAGAAAATGCACGCTCATAAATTTAAGTAAGACGCATAATACATTATCGTTTTGGCCTTTCGTGGTATTTTCAAGGCAAAGTCTATATTTACTGATGTTTTTTGCAAGGAACATCTGTTCCGAGCAACTATAACCGATGCAAACCCAACACAATTTACAACTACCCTCGACACTAATGTTTCCATTGCTAGTCTAATAAAACTTCGAACTCTATTGACTACTTTCTTTTCTCTTATAAATAAATTTATTACTTCAATAAAGACAGCAAATTTGCGCAGGCAAAACCAGTTGAGAAGGGAATATGTAAAAAATATTATCCGACCAAGAAAATTTGTTAATTCAGTTTTGTCAATTACTCTCTCTTTTTCTCGCAGATTCAACCATTAAGATCTTTACCACTGAAAACACATACCATTAATATATATTACTGTGAAAACCTTATCCTATTCAAATATTGCACACATATTTCTATTCAATTTTGTAGATAAGAATAATGTATCTAAAAAGCGAACACCCCCAAACCGAAAGGTTATAACTAATTACTGTTATCGCTGATTCGGTTGAATTTTTTTCAACAACTTCTTCTCATCTAGAGCCCTATACTCAGAGTAGTAACCTTTCTTGAGTAAAGTAGTACTCTTATCCGTGGTTATTAATAGTAATAAGATGGTCAGTTCAGTAACATATATAGCTAAGGGTAACAAGGAATATTTTGTAAGAATCCATATTGACTTCTTAACACTTAACGGACGAGTTACGCAAATTTACGTTTTTCCATTCTAATTTCGTAGGACAAACCACGTAGATTTACGCTTTTACTTGAAATTTGATTATGCTCAGTTAGTTTTTCATTTTTATACACATCGTGTTAATTTTTCTTGGTCTGTTAAAGCAATTGAGCAATTTTGCTTTTTAGGTAGTACTTGTAATTTCGTAACCGTGAAACTGACAAGCACCGAAATCTTTTCTGTGGAAGACGAAGAAATCTGCAAGGACATTTATGCAAATAACGCGTATTTCTCATAGCATTGGATTATTTACATAAAACGATTTGTTTGCAATGTTAGCAAAACAAAGTAGTTTGTATTATAAACAAAACAAAGGCAAATAGCAATGCTCCTCTAAATCTAGAAAAATGGCTGTCATTACGAGTTGTAAAATGAAAAAATGTATGGGAATTATATTTTTGATGGGGCATACGGTGAAAAAGAACAGTAAATTACGTACATGTTTATTTGATTCTCATAAAAAGTTCCCGGAAACCGAGAAAGACAGAGCAAAAACAACCCGTCCGTTAAGTGTTAACTTCCACTCGATCGTAAATTATATTACGATGATGTGTTGGTCCCTCAGAGTAAAGGAGAACTTTGCCCTGACGGACCAACGCATCATTCATCGAATATTCTGTTACCTATGGAGAAGCACTAAAGCTGACAACACGGAACATTCTGTAAGTCGTGGCTTATGGTGAAAACAGAAAAAAAAAGTCTATCAATACACTTCCAGCGGGTAAATTGTTCAAGTTGGGAAGAACTTTCAAAATATAAAGCTCGGTTGTCCATGAGTATCGGCACCGGAGACTCGCTTGTGAGCCCCGAAGGAATATTTTTAACTCGAAGCCTCTCAACACGTTGCTTGCTAGTTGAAAAATATTCCGCGTTTTCGGTTTCGGTTGTCGTCCACGGACAACTGAAATTTTCGTATTTTCAAAGCTGTTATCAAAGATGTTATCGATAGCGGTGAATTTTCTACGATCATTTTTAAAAATACTCGAATTATTTGCCGTCGCATCTATGTAGGTGCATATTTTCTCGCGAAACATGCTTTGACTACCGTAGTAGCTGTCAATAAAGAATTATATTTTAATACGAAATACGACATCTTAACCTCTAGTTGTTATATGGAGTGTTTATTTTGAAAGTGGTGTAAGTCCATTTAAAAAAAAGAATGAGATATACGTGATTTATGCTTAATTTGGTGTAAACTTTTTGTTTATAACTAGGTAGTATTTAATACCTTAAAAAATGCCAACGCTTTGTTCAATTTAATATTGGCCGATAAAAGAAATTGCGTAGCCATTGATTATGAAAATGGTGTCCAATTTCGATAGACAGGTGGTAAGATCAGTGGCTACTGCTTTTTACATTTGTACAATATGCAAGCAGAAACATTGCCACACTCGGTAATATTAACCAATATGTTTTGATCAACAAATATGCTAACCTTTGATTTTCTCGAAACAAGAGAAAATGGACTTACAGCACTTTCAAAATAAACGGTCCATATACAAATAAAGCAAGTGATCTTGAATCCAGATTGTTGCTCGATAAAACCACTTCCTTTTATTTATTACGGAATTATGAAAACAATATCGGTTGCGTTACTTTCAACGAGGGATTTTAGCTCTTAACAGGAAGTGTGTGACTGACAGACACGCTTGCTGTTTAGTTTTGTTGGATTGCAGGTAATGTTAACTGTATTGGCGGGAATAGTTTAATACCTTCATAAAATTCATCTGTCAGTCTCGTGGTGCCAATCATTATTATCAGTCGCAAGTGTGTGCTAAAGTGTCTTAAAGTACGTAATAAAAATCACTTTTCCTGCTAAGGGTTGATTTATATAGTTGAAAGTTCACAACGAAGTGATCCGTCGCGAAGATCATCATCCGACAGGGAATCTTCATTTTTGTTTGTCATCGCAGTTTTATCTCAGTAAATTATATTTTTTACTGTGATTTTTCATCGCAATAACTTTATTGCAACCGATCGATGAAGAACGTGATGCATCTTTACCGCAAAGTAAAAGAGCGGTAAAACTCGCATCATCCGGAATAAATTACAAAACAATCGTGATCTGGGTAACTTCAATACCATAACTCACGGCAAATTCAAAATGTTATTACTTTCTTCAAGGTTCAAGAACGATTCATTACTTATATCCGATCTCTTTGTTTTACTTTAAGGGCATAAAGTTACACAGGACAGGATATTAAAATCTTATTAAATTAGTGAAGTCTAAAACAATCTGTTATATACAGTTAAATATTTGGAAAGACCTAAAATACTGAAGGGCTATAATAGTTTCAGAAAGAACTGCTGTAAAATATAGAAAGTACTTCTTCTTTCTATCTCACTTGTTCCTGCTTGTACGTTTCAGCTTATCACCTTAACAAAAATCGGTGGGTACATGTTTTTGTACCCACTTGTTTCAACCTTATATATCGTATCAACAATGAAATACGAAACACACTTGGTTTCAGAGGAAAATCTTTGATATATGGACAGTTAAATGATATCCAGTAGATGTAAATTACAGTTTGTTGTGATCCCAAGTTTGCTTACTTCTTCCTACTTGTAAGTTTCTACTTTATCATCAATTTTACAAATCGCATCAACAGTGAAATAAAAAGGCAGTCATTTAACAAACAAAGTACTATAATATAGACAATTAAACGACATCCAATGTAAATTACAAATACTTTTATCCTTTGCTTGACTATTTTTTTTTTTGTACTGGAAAGTCTCAGTGTTATTTTAGAAACCAGTGCAAACGTAATTATATACGCAGACCTTATAAATTATGCCAATAACAATGTCCAGTCGGAGATGAGCTTTCCGTCGGACGAAGCGTAGGCGAATTCCACAGTTAAGAGTAACCAACGTACGCGGATGCGATTATGAGTTTCCTGACTCGATGTCCTCTCTATATAATTACTCCTCACGACTCAAAAGCAGAAGAACCAACGAAATTTGAGCAAAAGCTTCGACAGTCACTTTAACATGAAAGTTAATTAAGAAACGTAATAACGATTATTTTTTTTATCATTTAAAATCAGTCTACCGGTGATCGACACCAGAATCTGACGAGTTAACCTTTATGCACCAATAACATATAATAACGATGGCATCGATAAAAAGGGATGAGCAACGTAAACGTGGGTACGTTTTAATTTATGCAAATACGATTATAATATTATAATAAAAAACGTTGGCTGTTAACATGGCGCAATTTTTAATCTATGCCTGTTAATATCAAATGATGTGTATATGCATCGATATGGATTAAAGGGTTAAGGATGTGTGCTTAACCTCTTCCCCGCGGGACGGTGCGTCCGACGTGAGATTCGTGCAACCGTGATAAATCTCTCTCGCCATAATAAATTGTTTTCGCGCCCAATGTGCCAAAACACGGATACGCTCGCTCGTTTACACGCCTCTCTTGCTGCCTGTAACGCCAAGGAAGAGATTATTTCTTCTTTTTTTTTTTCATTGTCAAACGACGAATGCGTCCTATTCCCGCTTCAAAACATTGCAGTACCACGCAAATTTTACGGAAGTGCTGGCCGTCGCCAACTCGAACCTGAATTCAAAATGAACCACGCTGAAATGTCTATGATCTTCAGATTGGACATATTTTCGTGTCTTTGAAATGTTCGATGCGTGGATGTTGATGTTGATTAGTTGTCATAAACAACATTTTGCAATTAAGTACAATAGAACAATTGTAGACACGTACATTTTTGCAGTTACTTGGATAATTATAAATCAGTGGCTTAAGTTTAAGCCATTATTAATGACATCAGAAAATGTCTTCTTGAAGTGTAGTAAATAAATATAAGAGAAAGGGAGTTTTTTTTTTTTCAATTTGAGGCATTTTAAATTATGTCGAATGGATATGAGCTGTTTCAAAATCTACAACAAATCTTTTTAGTCGTTGATTTTAAAAGTCGCTTAACTCCATTCGTAGCAAGAAAGCACGCGTTATCCACTTAATAATTGCTATTATTTTAAGAGGAATTGGAAATTTAACTCTCTTAAATACACTTCAGCGGTATAACACATTCATATCTTATATGTATGTACACTTTTAATTTCGTCGAAACGCAAACTCTTAAATATCTCCATTTGAATATAAATGGACTTAAGTCACTGTCAAGATAAACGATTCGTACGTCCAATTTTTGATCAACCGTTAAGCAGGAAAAATATCAGGTTGAACGTTTATAATCAATCATATATACACACTTGAGATGCAAACGAGCTAATGAATAAAAGCACTTCCACGGAGTGTAATACAAGACCATTATTCAGAAAACGACGCGCAGGAAATTGATTGATTTTAAGTATTCTGACTTTCAATACCTTCCAAGAAATTCTCACCTCGATTCAGAAAAAGATCGACAAGTTAGACGAGCCAACGATACACAGATAAAGGTCATGTCAGAGAGACAAGCGATGTCCGCATAATTAACTATTAATTGCGAGACAGTCAACACCTTACACGAGTAATAATGTCAAAGTCCACCGCGACTTTCTAAGGATAAATAATGAGGAGGTGGTAAATCAACGGCCGTAGAGAGTTGAGCATTCTACTGTCAATGCAGCGAGAAAAACAAAGATCACGTACGTACACAGTCTTGTCCTAAAATAATTAAGCTCCGTTTGTACGTCGACATGCGCAATAAACAACGACCTCGAGGATCGTCCACGCTACCGCATTTCTTGGGTGAGATTATTCCAAGTGTTACGTTAGATCGAAAGCGACGACGCACCGCGCTATTCTAATTTTACCAATGCAGCGTGAAAATATTTACCAGAGCGCGTCCAAGGGTCGCCCTTCGAAGCGGCCTTTATACTTAATTCGTAATTCGCCCGACTAATATCATCGAACACGGTGCATCTGGACGTATCATGAATATTCGTAAGAAGTGGATCCTGGCAAGATACCGTGAGATATTCAGCTGTGAATTTGTTATTGCGTTGCTCGAATAAAATGTCACTTTACCCGAACGCGATTAAAAAGGAAATTTTATAAACACAACTTCCTTTATTAATAAATTCTTCTTTATTTATTCCACTTCCTTTATTAACTCAGCTGTGAGTTTATTATTGCGTTACTTGCATGAAATGTCGCTTTGTTTATTAGGACTTACTTTATTGATAAAATCATGGAAGGGTGAAGAACATGCACCGTCATTAATTTCAGAAATTTTTAGGAGATATTATGGATAAATTGTATTGACAATTTGAATCACTGGTATTGATGCCGAGAAACATTTCATAGGTACATCCGACATTTCCTACCTGAAGTGACTTAATTTGAAACAACGGTCTAAGAATATATCTGATAGCTCTATCGCGCCTTGAAAATATCCTCGGAGGAAAAGTGTTCATGGAAAGTGTCTATCGCGAGGACGTGTACAATGAAGATCGTAAAGCGAATAATTAATAAATAGCCAGGACACACTGAAGTTAAATATTCGTCGAAATACACTGATACTTACGATGTTCACTAAAGAAAAATATTCCAATAATGCTCAGACAATCTAGAGTAAATCTTTAATAATGGTAAACTACCCGGAATGCTGATTAATCCAGAAAGAGTCATAAATTACAGAAGTAAACATGGACGTAAAATTATGGATAAAGGTAAATGTTCACGAGTAGTTAATATTTGAAGAACCAATGAACTTTTAACAAAAAAAAAAGCAAACTTCAGATGTTGAAAAGTGGTGATTTAACTATAAGTTCAACTATAATTCAAAAGGAATAATCCCTTCGATCGTTATTTCGAACACACTACAAGATTAGTTTAGTTGAATCTATATTTCTGAAATATTCTGCCCTATAAGATTTTATTACGTGTATAAAATAACAATCCAAAGAATTATTCTTTTTTAATCGAGGATAATGACCAAAGAGCCAACCTCTTGCGCTACAATGACGTGTTATGCACGTTGATCAGTTTTCTTTAGTCTGCGACGAAACTCAAGAAAACACCATCTCATGGATTCCACCGGATTCTTGAGCCATTTTGAAAAACTTTTATCTACATGTATATCTCTGCATACACCTAAGTATTTTTATTTTATAATTGTAACATTTATTGTATAATATTACAATACTCGCCCTTGTTTTGTAATCTCACGTAAAGATACGGCTACCGACGCAACATTGAAATATACACATAATACGAGACGCAGATTGTGCGTTACGAAAAATATAAATAAAAGGCATCGAAGAAAAGTTTCGACGTAACGCTAATTTTACTTTGTTAGTATAAACATATATTTTTGTTAATATTAACATAATTATGCGCGTGAATACACGCACGTGTAACATTCAACTTGTACAGAATTTTGACAGAAACACTTTCGAGCATCTCTTATTAGAGCTATATTTCACGGACTCGCGATTATACTTGATCAACTTTTTGTAGGTCGTTTAATAAGTTCGCGAAACGTTCATTCGTTAACAGTAGAACTAAAACTTCGAGATCATTTTTCAAATTTTTCAAAGTTTCAATATTTTTTTACAATATTTTAAATGAAACTTTGGGTTTCAAAAAGCTGTGCGCACAATGGATGTATAACAATTCGCTAACAATGCGACTTTGTTGGCAACATTTGGAGCGTTTTTAACTTTTAAAGTCTTTTAGATTAAAGTCTAAGTTTTAATGTCACGTTCAGAACTATAAATTCGTTTTTTGATTTTCGTTCCGTGTATTTATTGAACAACTAGTAGAGCATGATAAGAGACCACACAGTTACAAATATTGATAATAAATTCTCAACTACGTCATTTACCAATTTCAATAAAATTAGATAACAATACAAATCACGCATAAACAACAAATGCAACTGTAAATAAAGTCACAGCTATCCTTCCAGCTGTGTGAAATATCTAAATAATTGAATCTAATCGGCTAAATAATTGGAAAACATCGTAGAAACACTTGCATGATCGTAATAGTTTATATTATTGTTCTTTACAACTTGAAATAAGAAAAAGTTCTATCAATTTGTTCGACGGTTGGAAAAGAAACAGGAATGTGAATATGCGAGAAAAGATATCTATCGTCCTTATAAAATGTAAATTTGAGATAAAAAATATCCAGCGTCCTTATGTATGCTAAGCGTCGAACGAAGCACTTCATTACACGAACACACCGGTCTGCGCGTTTTGTCTCACCTTCGCACGTAATTTCCGCATAATTAGCCGGATATGTACGGCTATAATTCCGGTCACGCTGCTCGTAGATATAGGTCTTTATCACTGTCCAATTGCATTCAAATCGTCGAAGGCTATAGACGCGACTATCCTTATTATTTGAACACCGCGTACGATTTCGAAAAGATTATATCCAAAATTCTACTTATTCCTGAGATTAAAAACGATGGTGAAAACAACTAATGTTGTCTTCTAATATCTAATTTCTATAAATATATCGCTTATGATTTATAAAGATTTACTTCTATTTGTAAAGATAAGATAAAAATAACAGACGAACGTAAATATAAAAATAATAAAGTCCTGAATCGTACGATGCACGTAACTCTGTACGAGTAGACACGAAATGGCGTGGAACGAGGTTAATCGTGTATAAAACGAAGAATAATGTAGAAATACGCTGGCGACGGGAAGGTGCAGATTTTGAACCGACGCAGAATTACATCAGCGATACGCTAACAGTTTGGAGACCCGGGACTGAGATCCGGCGCTTTCGCTCGGCCGTCGCACAGTGGCAGACACTTCCAAGATCGTGGAGAAACTTAATGTTTTGAAATGTAAAGTATATTATAAGAATGCCGTAACTATAAAAAGACGACTTTAAAATAGAACCGATCACTTTTTAATCGCGAGCATTGCATTTGTAGTCTCGATTGCGATTAAATGTAAAAAGAAGCACAGAGTAATTTTAAATAGAATACAACTCGCCTCGAAACTGTCATCTTGATTTTGATGAAAGCCAATGTCGAGATTCTCCATAAACGAAATGCAGTTGGTGGATCTTCGAGACGAGAATATTTTCCTCTATTTTTAGCAATGATTTACGAAGAATCCAGCCTACTGTGCGTCGTTAAACGTTAATTCGTGTTGCGGCGGATTACAAAGGCAATGTCCCCTAATATCACTCTCTTCCTTATTTTATAGCAAAAATGATTTTAAAGGAAAATAACAGAAGTTCTTTCTACAAATATTTTTGAACCGTACTTGCATTATTGTGTATCATTCGTATATGTATTCAGGGATATAGTCTTCTATACAAAATTCAATATGTTCATAATCATTGTAAGTGGAAAATGTTTTGTATAATAAATATCGCGGTTGTACGACGAAACCTACTGCAAGCACCTTGGAAGGTCCTCAAGGTGTCGAGTTGGAAAAATCGCGGGCGTCGCTGATCAACGAGAAATGAGAGAGTGCCGTTTATCCTGTCATTTTCAATACTTTATCATCGGAGATTAGCCGGAAAATATTTGCCGCAGCTCTTATCTCGAATTTGATTTAATATGTTAAGCCAGGTAATTTCTAGAATGTGTATTTGATTTATATGGCTCGACATGAGTTGTTATTTACCATTGGTATTCGTTTCCCCAGAATTTTTAAACATTTACGATGAGTATTTTAAATCGATGGTTTATATATATAATATAATAACAGGGGGAATTATCTATGATATTAGATACAATACAGTATAACAACTGTCGGTATTTTAAACGAATAAACAATATTTACAATAAAATGTACGTGTTTCATAATACACGCTAATCAGAGGACAAAATTATAATTATAATATCAGAATTGAATTTTACTGAGAAAGTTAATCATTTAAACCAACTAAAATATTACCATTCTGTCGCTGATAATGCTACATTTCCATAAAAAAAAAAATAGTGAAATGTGCTAAACGCGGTCTGATATATACTAACATTAGATTTTGCAATATACTTACAATTCATTAATAAATTGATTGATCAGATGAATGAAGTTTAACTTTACACACGATTTAGGTTAACATTCTATACGTGCACAACATTAATTCACCATAATACTGACACTCCACTTAAAATCGATTCTAATATCACTATATACCCACTGTCACTTTTACAACATACCGAAAATTTATCGATAAGAATACTTTACATCTGTTCAGCATTATATTCCCGTAAACCTTCTGAGCAAACGTATTTTATGGCTGAAACCATCCAATCGGTCAGAACAAATAATTAGTCCCTCCTTTAAAAAATTAGCTCATCTTTATAACGACACGTTTACTATGATTCTCCGTCATTTTGTTGCTGTATGTAAATAATCATATTGATCTATTTGGTATTTCTTCTCGATCATCTTTTTTTTCTGGGTTTAGAGAAGATATACATATGTGAAGAGTTTTTATAATGGGATGAGTCTTAGATTGGAAAATCCCCGTTAACCTTCTTAGTGTCGAGGTATTCATACCTGAAAGTTCTCTACTGACAGCTCGCGAGTCGAATTCGTTGTGGACGGAATACCTTTTCTTTCTTTTTAATTCATTTTCCGCACCAACTGCTTTTAACATGTACATTACGCTAGGAATATTAAAGTTTCTGCCCTGGAATGCTGTTACACGTTGCCTCAAAGTATATTACGCATAGCTGTATTTTTTTTCTTTTTAATTTTAATTTTTGACAACAACTGCTAAGTTATTCACTTGGCCTAGGATCTATTGCTTAACACAAATCTTACCAAAGCGATCAAAATGATCGACTAGTCATGTCTTAGAAAAATTTTTATACTTTGTAAGTTCACTTTCTGAAATTTTCCATGATTCTGCCTTAACGTGTAAACCATTATATAATTTCTTGATATCTCTTTTTAATAGCCTTTTTGTTCGAGGATATATGGAGTATAATAAATATATCCAGAAAGTGGCTGGTATAGGTTTAGTATTAAAAAATGGGTTCCGCACCACCAGAACTACGGTATACGTATCACATGGAAAAACCAGAAGTGATAGGCGAGATTCAAACTCGGGTCTCCCGCGTGGAAGTCCGAGCCTCTATCCACCACACCATCGTGGCTCTAGGAATACTTTTCATGTATCGTGCATTCTTCTTACTTATTTCAGAAGCGTGAAATAGAAACATTTGTCAGTCACATAACTGCCTATTTTCATGAAAATAATACAAGTTAAAGATCTCAAAAAAATTACACCTACTTAAGTTAGAATAAGTTACTTTGTAATAAGAAAAGTCTTTCTTGAAAGTTGTCGAAGTCATTTTTGTAATAAGAAAAAAGTAACTTAGACTCCCTTCATAATGACCGGTATATATTAGGTTGTCTCAAAAGTGTCTTCCACTATCTACACGCTGCTGTTTCATCCAGAAATGTTTATGCAAATATAAAACCTAATCCGTCAAATGTCGCAGTCTATCTTGCGATCGTCTCCTAGTTCTATGCAATAATTCACTAAAGAATAATACGAAACACATACGTTGTGCATCTATTATTAACTTATGTAGGATTGAGAAGAAAGTGATTTCGGTTTTGCGGTGTGAAACAAAACTCGTATTTTTGTACAAAGGATAAAGTTAATCAACAATGTATTTTTTATTATGTTCGATGACCTCTTACCATCTTTCTGGCAACATTTATAGTTCCGCACACATACAACTTCCGGTTATTATCAGCAAAAAACTGATCCAAGTGTGATTTGGAAACAGAAAATACTTTATTGTCAACCCAATAGAACGGAAGAAAGTTTTGGGAGAACCTAATATTAGGTATGCAACCTTGCTTCCGCCGTTTTCTTATAGAAGACTTCAGCGATAAATCGTGGTAGAAATAAATAGATCAGACATGTGACGCAATAAACTTGGACATCTGTCAACATAACCCCATGGCAACAATAGTCAATTTATGTCTGCATCATAAAGTTATTCTCGATTGAAAATATCAGTTTTCGAGCCAAATTCTCGTATTTTCTTGGAGACTTTAATTTTCTGCTTTAATATGAAGAAATCTGCGGTTGTGGCTCATCGAATGCTCTCGAATACCTATGGTGAGGCTGCTATCAGTGTAGAAACGTGTCGTGAGTGGTTTCAACGCTTCAAGAACAGTGATTTCCACTTCGAAGCCCGGCATAGCGGTGAAGGAGAGATTTTCGAAGATGCAGAATTGCAGACATTATTTAATCAAGACTCGTGTCAAAGTCGAGTAGTGACCAGCCATGAATGATGCTTTGAATCGTAAAGGTATACCAGTTTTTTTACAATAAAGTCTCGAATTTCGAGAAGAAAGCGGAAGAACAATGTTGTACGCCTAATATACATCCCTCCAATGCGCACTTCGATAACTTTCGCCGGACACGTAAACGCGCCCTTGCAACACTCAAAGGGTCAACCCTCTACAGGCTGCTGTAACTATGAAGTCACACGGTAACGCATCGAACAATCCAGTCGATCAATTTCATATTTTTGCTCAAGTCTTCCTCGTAACCAGCAACACTCTTTATTACGATAATCTACTCCACTTCAAATCATCAAAGCGATTGAAGACAACCCGTGAATATGGTCTCAGCGAGCAATCATTTTTCATACTAAATAATTTCTTCATCTGGTTATGATGGAGTTAAAGTTTCAATCGTCAGAACGACATTGCGTGTGGGAAAGTCAATCATTTTGTCCACTTGGTGCGTGGCTCAGTAAATAAGGTTTATTAAAATGTAAGAATTAATGAAATAGAAAATCCAGAATATAAGCCGGTGAATTAAGCCAAATGAAGAAAAAAGGGGTGGAAAAAATTGGGCATTGGGGTAACTGGACCTGGGACGATTTTCTTGATATGGCTTAATTCACCACCTATGTTAATTCACCTATGTTATTCTCTTTAATTCACCACCACCTATTCTAGATTTTCTATTTCACTTATTCCTAAATTTGAATAAAGCCTAATTATTGAGTCACGCACTAGGTGGACAAAAATTATCGACTCTCTGCGGATATACTTGGGCGTGCAGCGGTCGTTTTTGCGTGAATCTCGTGGGAGTTTGGTCATTCAGTAAAGCCACAATAAATCGAAAACTACTTCGTTTTTCTCGAGGAATCTTCTGGAAGGAAACAATGCAAAGCGTTGCCTAGCAACGCAAACACCGTACATACAACGCCCATCGTATTTATACGACAGCCGCTCTCCAGCAGAAATCTACTAAATACGTATTTTTACGTCATCCGCGCTCCAGTGACAGACTGCGAAAAACGTAAAAGTACGTTGCACGCGCGTAATGTGTTGAGCGTGAAAAGTGATTGCCCGCTAAGACCATATCCACGAGTTGTCTTAACCCATTTGCATCATCAGCGTATATACACGCTCAATTTTCCTGGTGACTATCACCGAAGCCGTGCGCATGCGCTCAACTTTGTTCGCCACTATCATTATTCGTTAAAATAGAAATGGCGGGTGTCGTTCAAGATGAAAGTAGTCATTCTAATTACAGTAAAGAGGAAATTAGTCTGGTGAAAGGAAGATAAATTATCGAAATAAGATCCGGAAATAAACTTGGCTAATAAAGACCCTCTTTTCATATTTCCTCATAATGCAAATGGGTTAAATGCGCCACGAGCAAGGAGGTTAGGAGTTCCTAATGTAAGCATACATCAAAGCAATTGCTCGAGTAAATTCTCCACGGATAGAGGCTCTAGAAACGAAGCATGGGCAACCGGCGGCCCGCGGGCCGCATCCAACCCGCGATATCGTCGAGGCCGGCGCGATACGCAGTTTAATATTTCAAATAATTCAATTTGCTCGCACATATCATTGCTGCAAAAATGGATTGTACACTGTGCAGAAACTTACAATCACGCTCGGTGTAATACACGTCGATATATTTAGTTGTATCGTTCATAGAGACAGACCCCCGTCGTGATAGAAAAATAGAAATTAACCCACTGATGAAAGAATTCGCTGGTGTACTAAATAAAGACTCGAAGTTCCACGCGGAAAACTCGGATTCGAATCCCGCCCATCACCTCTGATTTATCCATGTGATACGTACTCTCGTCCTCCAGTGATTCCAAACCCACCTTAACACTAGACCTACCGAACCAGTCAATACCACTCGCCAGGCATTTCTTTAAAAAAACCGATAATCGCTTTAAGACGCCTTCCGAGACGTTCCATAAATTCCACACAGTGGATACACTAATTATACTAATCTATACTAACACAATACCGATATTATACCGATAGAATCAAATTTCCTCCTGCCCTCTCTTTCTTTCCTTTAAAAGACACACGTAATATTTCAAATACATCCCAAAAGCAGCCAGTGGTTCCAGTATCAAACACTAAATCCTAATCCAAGTGATCTTAGCAGTCAATACCTAAAACGAATTAGAAGAAAAACAAAAAAAAAGAGACCATCCCCGGAAAAAAAACTCGGCCCACGGATGGCTAAGGTGACGAAGGGGGAGGGAGGAAACGAGGAAGGAGAAGAAAAAGGGTAGCTTACCTCGCACACACAGGCGACCTGCTCCTGGGTGAAGCCGAAGCTGGGCAGTTGGCCGTTGGTAGCCGATCCGCCGCCGGCGGAGCTCGCCGGACTGTCCTGCGGACTGTAGCTCGCCGGACCGGCTGTCGGGCCATAGCCGCCCGCCTCGACGGGGCCAGCCGAGTGTCCACCCAGGGGCGTCGTCGGCGTGCCCTGGGGACTGTAATCGGCGGTGGAGCCCAGCACGTCGGCGCCACCGGAGGTAGGTCCCATCGCGCTACCAGCGGCTCCCCCGTAGGCCATCATCGCCTCATCTCCGGGGCCCACACCGACCCCCTGCACTCCGCTCCCTCCACCCTCCACTTTTCCGCACTTGCCGTCTCACTCACTGGGGCGCGCAAGCTGGATCCGCGGCATCGGCCGCCCTGAGCACGCGGCCCGCCTCGCGATTCCTCACTCCTTGGCCCCCGGAGCTCTAGGCAGCGCGGCTCACGCAGGAGCACCGACGGGGCATCCTCAGCTTCGAGGGGTACACTGGCCGCGAGCTGTGCGACGATGGCCCTCCTCGTGTTTACGGATCATAGCGGAGAGAGGGTCATTGCTCGTGGTATGCTCGATTCATGGCCCTCCTGGAAGCGGCGCGTTCAGCTTCGATGGGAGAGAGAGAGAGAGAGAGAGAGAGGCGCGGATGAAGGATGGATAATGGAGTAGATGAGTTCTGGTCGTCGCTTATGGGAGATGCAAGGGTGTGTCGGGCTTGGTGGAGAAGAGGGAAGTGCTCGACTCGGTGTATGGAGGAAAAATTCACGAGGGACCTGGGCGGTGAGGCTTGTCGAGATGGTAGAAACGCGGCGGAATATGCAGGATGGAGGTATTTTTAGGCCACGACCGATAGAGAGGACTGCAGGCCGCCTGCCGGCGAAGTTCGCCGGGATGTTTCTCGTGTTACGAGAGAGGGAGAGATGTATCGTGGCGGAGGGAGGGAATAATGAAATCTCTTTCTATCCCTCGCTCTCTCGCTCTCTCTTTCTCCTCTGCGCTTCCTTTCTTCCTTTCTTCCTCTCCGTTTGGGAATGATTATTTTCTAAATCCGCTTCCGACGTTCAACCCAGCTGGCGAGATCACGCGTGCTCTTGAAGCGCGAGGGCCGATTGCCTCGCGTTACCGCCTCTCCGGTATCGGATCCGATTATAACCGGGGAATAATCTCCTCGTGACCAGGTGCTAGCCCCCGATTTATTCTCGCTTCTTTCCGTTCGGAGGCTCCGCCACCGCGGCAGGTTGCACCGTGAAATCCACGGGCTCGTGTTTCCACGGGCCGTGGTGGGTATATTTATAGGCGCTTGGTATACTCTCGTACGAACGCACACCGGCTATTCTTGGATACCGCGTTAAAGACTACCGCTTCTCTCCTCTCTCACCCCGTTTCACGACGGCGCGGCCGGAGAGCGGATCCCCCGTATATACTCCGCGAGCGGCCTTTCGATTCACTTGTTTGCCCTTCACCGTGTACACTCTCGAAGAATTCGGCACGGCACGCGCAACGATCGGGACCGACGAGCACGCGGCGTGTCACGGCGACGATGTGGTTGGCAAAACGTGGAGAAACGCTCGATGATTCACTCCCTCTCTTCCATAACGGCGCTGAAAGAGAGACGTTCTCCTACGCACGCACCAGAAGGGACTGCCGCTCCGACGTGCTCCCAAAGCGAGCCACTCTGTCATGCGCGGCCGGCCGCCGATTGGCCGGGGCGTGGCCCGGCTGACAGCTACCCGATGCGCACGCCGATTGGCCGCTAGGCATGGCCACGACCACCATTCCGCCCCGCTATTGGCCGCTCGCCGTGCCGCAATAAATAAGCCTCATTACACCCCCGACTCGTACTCGCTTCTTTCTCTATCGCGAGTACATTCAGGGAGATGCGCAAGCAAATCCGACAAATCCATCCCGGGATGACGTGCCTCTTTCTCATTGCTCGTTAAATTGTAGGATTGGTTGGTTGCTCGATCATTATGTATGAACATTTGGCGCGAGCCGGCCGCCGCGAAAAACTTCCTCGTGTTATTACGTATTACCTGATGAATGCCTCCGATGAAAGTCGCATTATAACGCTCGCGCTCGTTCCTCCACGGCGCAACGCCGATTATTACCCGCCGCCTATTTAAGAGTAACTTTTTAAACGATCCACCCACATCTTCCTCGCGTCCGCTATCTCGTTTAATCACGATTACTTTGGTATCCAAGCGTTCACCCAAGATGAGCGCTCTTCGTGACCTTTTGACCCGTGGCTCCGAATCACGCGCTTTTCTCTCCCCTCTTTTCTTTTTTCTTTTTTTTTTACAAACTCCTCCCCGCTGAGCATGCAGAAGAGTCGCTTTCCTTCTCGAATTCTACCGGCCACGTCGATTTCCCCCGTGCTAAACGAAGGACCGTGTTATCCTACACTCGTACTGTGCGTGCGGAATTTTAGTGTAGCAGCAGTATACAGGGGCCGTGAAACCTTATCCAACTTCTGTTGTAAGTAGCCTCTATCTTCCTTCTTCCGCGGAGGCGTTCATAAACTTGCGCGAGTGCTATAAATCGATTTTTCCTCCCGAGGTAAGCCGCGCTCGCTCGTACAAAATGACACGACGTTAATAACAGCCTTCCTTTTATGCGACCCATAAATCCAGCCGTGAAACTGTTGCATCGTCGGTCCTCGGGCCAAAAAGGAGTCGATGCGTGCCAATTCGACGCGTGAATTTTTCTCGGGAAAGAAAAGGAAGGAGGAAACAGTTTCCAATGCGTTTAAAGTGTTTAACGATATGAATACGCAGGAACATGGGGCTGACTCTTTAACACTAAATCAACCGAAGCGGTCAATCGTTTCTTAAAGAAAATCCCCGTACTTCGTAGTCGGGGTATTTGTTGAGATTTTCCGTGATTTTACGGCAAAGTGTGAGGCGTTCTATCGATTTATCGACATCTCCTTGCAATACCTTTTTTCTTTGAAGATATGCGTGATACGCATTAATGTGTCCATAAAGTGGCTGGTGGGTTTGGTGTTAAAAAAATTGTTTCTTTTAAAAAGACCTTTCAAAGAATATTCTCCTAATTAAGTTACACTAAGTTATTATTTTAAATACAATAATCCACTCATTAGTGATTTGCACTTATCGTTTCTTTCTAAACTGGTTGCATATGAAAAGGTTCTTTTAATAATGGACGAAGCGTTATAATAATAAAATATTTTTGTTCGTTTATGTCACTTGCTCGAATATAGAGCGAGTAAACCCCTGGTTTATATGTAATAACACTCCAGCACACCACAAAGAAGAATTTTTCAAAGAGGCTTGTAGGAATTTTGAATTACTTGAACGTTAGAATCAATGAAGGAATTGCGTAATGAAGTTCGCGATCAATTCTATAGAAACTATGAGCAGTCGTGAGATAAACCATAACAACCAGAAAACCGTGTTTGTTACTGTGATTTTCGAAGTTATTCTGATCATTTAAGCCTGTTTTCCAGCTAAATCTTACTCCATTGAGCCCATCATACATTATCGCATTGGAATATCCGTGTTTCGTGGTCTTTCGTGTACAGACCTCAGCATTTAGTCTCTAAACCAATTTGGTCTTTTGCAAAACGTGTATTAGCAAGGTATCAACTGGTATGAGACTCATAGATTCCTTAACCAATGTTATAACACGCGTGTTGCAAGCATATTTGATTTACCATACTTGTAAACAATATCGTCAAATAATTAAAGGTATAACCTGATGCAATATAAATGGAATATAGTTTGTAATCCTATAGAAATTTCCATAAACAGTTCTCATACTCTGGCCATAAGTATAGAAATTTTAACCTCCTGACATACATATAATACAATATTTGATGCTTGAGAAAAATACTATCTAATTTGGCTCAATCGAACTGTTATGTGCAAGATAAGGATAAGAAGGTTTTATTTTGAAATTTGGATTATTATATAACGGTTAATCAGGTTGATATAGAATATTAACGGAGAGCAATTGAATAACATTATAAAATAATAGTTTAGTAGTTCTTTAAAGTGCAAAGTGTTTCGAAACATTTCAAAATATGTAGAGGAACCAGACATTTTCTGCATTGCCAAGTTCTTCCACTTTTTACATTATTTTTTATGCATATTCTTTGTAGGATATTCTTTTTCATTAGTCGACGGTACACGTCGAAGAAACTGTACTCAATGTGCTTCTTTCCGATGTACCTATTTGCGAATGCAATTTTGTTATTGGTACTGTTGAGAAGACGGAAGGATCGGGCATCTTCAACATTGTGAAAAACCAGAGTGGACGCACGAATGAAGCAACCGAGTAATCTAATAATATACCTCACGGTATCCGCGAAAAACAGCGCTTGAAGAGTTAGACTCGTCAAAGTCTACAGTGGCACATGAAATTAATGACGACCCCAATTCATCATTGTTGCCAAGGGGTTAACCAAGTGTATAAGCAGGGATGATTTGTTGTATCATTATATCATCCAAGTATGTGATTATTGTTATGTTAGTGAAACGAGCTGTACTATGTAGTGAAACCCGCATCAAGAGGTTAACTGCGAAATTTCCAATCGTGCAAGGAGATTTTAAGCCACGACTTTTCGACGTTTTTATAGCGAAGAGATTGGCATTGAGCGAGCGGGAGTGACGATGGGCATCTGGTCTCCTCGAGCCGCGAGACTGGAAAAATAAGGCCTTAGCTCCTAAAATAATGCGTGTCCGCCAGATTTTTCCGGGTACCTAGCCGGGCTCCGCCAGACTGAGAAGAGAATGTCGTTTGCTTTTCAGGAACCATCATCTTCCTTCGTTTTTGACTGACGTGGGGTGTCCTCGCGCGTCACGAGTTGCACGTGTGATGACCGAAAACCCTTCTGGTCTCGTTTCCCTGTCCGGCGGTACTTCAGGAGCTCGAAAAAAAGCAAGACCTTCGACGAATTAGCCCTGACACTGCCCCAACTTCTTGGAACGAGGAATCCGTGAAAATGAA
>JBCFXI010001679.1:0-43818 GCA_038496175.1 Ampulex compressa
CCCCTGCCCCTCGCCCGGACCCTTTTCCCCGTCCCCCCCCCCCCCCCTCGACCCTCCCTCCCGCGCCGCGTCTCGCCTCTTTCGCGAGTTTTTTGACTTCACGAACCTCCCGGGAACTGTTTTGCCTGCCGGTTCAAACCGAATTTAGAGTGTGTGGTAGTGAAAAGGAATACCGTGCAAAAAGAAGAAAACGGGGATAAGCCCGCCGCAAAATCGCCGGCGAGGCGAACATAGGAGATTCGTTATGTGTGCCGCGAGATGAAAGATGCGGCGCACGTTGAAGCGAATGAAAATTATGACTACGCCTAAGTGCGAAATAATATTTGGCGCGTTAAAAAGCAGGGTTGAACGCTTGTTTTCTATTTATTCGATTTTGCGGATATCCACGCATCTCCCCCCCCCCCCCTCACCTCCCTTTACCTTTCCGTCGACCGACCACGAGCGCGTATTATTTTTTTTTTTTCGCACGAGCATGCTCGAATAATTGTCATATATTTGGTGATAAATATATCGTGCAGTCTCATTGTCAAAGACATTCGCCGAAAAACATGGCGGGACGATGGATTTTAGGATATTTTTCGAATGGTCGTTAGCCACGTCGAGGAAGAACGGGTCGGGAGTCGCTCCGTTTACCCTCACGGGCAAGAAGTCCGGCGTAGTTTTGCTGGCTTATCGTCGAATCATCGATTTCGGCCGATCGCTCCTCGATGCAAAAAAGGAGCGCGGTATCGGAAGCGCTCGGCGGTACGCGCGAGATGGCTGGCGCGTCGCGATAATCGATCTGTAATAATACCGTTAATTTTCTTTCGCAATTATATCTCGCGGTGCTCGAGCAGTTTTTTACTTAGTTCCACTTCTGGTTGCGCAATATCGCTCGTTACGTCCGCGATCGGTTGGAATCGCATTAATCTTTACCCACGGTACCGTGCGTCATTTATTCTTGCATTTTATGGCTCTTCGGAAAATTGCACTTAGAATGCTCGCTCGTGCGTTGCAATAGCCTTAAAAATATTCCTTGCCCACGCCCATCCTTCCTGGCAAACATGCGCGTTGCAAATCTACGACGAGACTTTTTTCGACTTTTTAAGTAAGTCGGGCACAACGTCGAAAAAAAAAACTTTCGCGCTCGTCCAACCATTCTCGGATGTTCGTGCAAACTCGCAAAAATTTTCAAGATTTTGAACGTTGAAGCGGACTACTCGTTTCACGTTAAATAGCCAGCGGTGATTTAACGTAGCGTGGACTTAAATGAAATGTGCACCGTTATTAAATTTCGAAGAGCATTCGCGTCCAATTTTACGCGGCTAGAAAAGCGTTCTCGCGCGTCTTAAAAGGACGAGCGGGCTAGGAGAATCGGCGCGGTACGCACTCGAGCGTCCGCGATTATTCGGACATTTGGAAGATTTGGACGAACGCTCGCATCGACGCTCCAGGGCACGAGCATCCCCGGTGCGGACATCGCTTTTGACGATATCGTTCGCGTTGATCACGGCGGCCATGGTAATATTTGTAAATTACGAGAACGGAGCACGGAGGAAGAGCGTGAGGCGTGAGAATTAATTTACGACGGGCGATCGTCATCCCATTCCGCGGAGACGTATTCCAATTTAGAATCGCGTCGTCGAACCGTCTCGCGTCGATGCACGGTATTAATTTAAACGGCCATAATAAGGTGGGCGTAATTCGTACGTCCACAGCGGTGTAGGCTTTGGAGAAATCGAAATATTCGTGAGACGCTGCCTCCGTATTCGAATAGCGCGCAAGTGTGCCCGTTTCGTAGAGGCTCCGCGGTCGGATCGAATCTCGGCGCTCTGCCGTGTAGGAAAGTATCGCAAAAGCGGGATAATTAAATCCGCGAGCGAGGTAAATGATCGGCGGTCACTCGAGGAAGAGGCGAGGTAGCTGTCATGGGTACGCGTGCATAATTGCCGTGATTATGGGTGTGCCGGCTCGAAAAGCGCCTAGGCGCGGATACGCGCTCGCTCGGTCGCTCGGTCGCTCGGTCGCGCGCGCTCGCACTCGCACTCGCACTCGCTATCTCCTCGCGCATACCCCCGGTCCACTCGCGCTCCACTCGCGGCGCACCGGGGCGCAGCAACGATGCATCGGCGACCTAGCGGAAGCGCTGGCAACTGCGCAAGAGCGCAGACCGATGCGCGGCATCATTATCCGGAGAGATGCTTACCGAGGAGCACCGTCCACGCTCCGCTCGTTAACCCCTGCAAAGTACGCCTCCCGTACGCACGGCCCTCTTTCGGATAGCGCCTACCGTTTGCCCGCCTTTCGGACCGTTTCTGGAGCGTTCCGCTCTCTCGGACGGCGAGCGCCTCCGAATACCTCTGCCGGATACTTCCCTCTTCCCTTCCGCGCCGAATCTTTCGATTGTCGAATTAACGCGCCTTCCTTTCCCGATCGCGGCTCGCTTTTCCACCTCCGCGGCCTTCCTTCTCCCGCCTTTTTCCGTTAACGCGTCGTACTCTTTGCGCGAATATCTTTGCCCTTCCTTGCCAAGGATGTTCTCGCTCGAGCGCCCTCGCACTCGCCCAACGACTAGCGACGATGATGCCATCCGTTCCCTTTATCGCGATGCTCGATTCTCGAACGATAACGCTCGACGCCTTCGAAAGCGGAAGGCGCGAATTCGCGTTCGCGTCTCGTTCGTATAATGCGAATGTCCCCCCCCCCCAACCACCCCCTTCCGGTCTTTCGACACTTTCGTTCACGTCCGTTATCGAGGATCTCGATATCTTTTTCAAAAATTCCCAGCTAGGTTTATATCCGCGACCGTTGAGAATTTTCGACGAAGGACGTGCGTGGTCGTAGAACGGTAGTGTGACGATGATCTCGATCCTTCAATCGGAAGTTAACTCGCGCTATATCGATAAACGAACGACGAATATTTATTTCGAAAGGTCTGTACGCGATAGGAGTGTACAACTTTGACACGATTGGGATACGCTGCAAAAATTCGATTTGCTACCGACGTTTATACGTACCGATCGAAGCGTTATCGTAGATTGGCTCTTTATCGATAAAAATACGCATACTTTTTCGGATTCGGTCCGCAGCGGCACCGAGCCGCGCGACTCGCGACACGTTCGAACGCGACGAGAGGTAATCCTCGCGGTACGTCGCTCGAGGATGTTGCTCCAATTTCTGGATGTCGGCGGTACGAGCTCGGCGGGGAAGAGCCGTGTAGCGAGCGTGGCGTACTTACCAGCATTTTTTTCCTTAAAGTAAACGCCGCGAAATGACTAGCGGTAATTGCGTAGAAAGTTCCGCGTGTCTCCGAAAAGACGCGGACGTAGCCGACGCTGGGCAATGGCGGCGCGAGACGAGAATTCGTTTGCGCAGAAATCAAGAACTCGGCGGATGCGAACCGACACGGCCGATCGTCGGATATTTCCTCCGATAAACCGCCATCGATATCGCGTCTCGCTAGACGCGTGCAAGCCTTACGTAACTCGAGCGATCGCGGGTCCCTCATTATTATAGCGTTCTCTTAAATATACAGCCGCGAGCCGGCATTTATCTTTTTTCCTTCCAGATACCGATACTTTCACGTAACTTATCCGGATCAAAAACGGCACGACGGGCAGCTTCGCTCGTAACGCGCCGCGACAATAAACCCTTCGCGCTCCGCCACGTCCTTTCCTTTTCGGCTCGGAATTGCGATCGGTCTTTTGGCCACACTCGAACGACACGTCGTACACGGTTGGGACCGTTATACGCGGACGAAGGTACCTCTTAAAGACGCAATTGCGATAGCGAGGAGTAGAAGAGAAGCCGAACGTTCCCGCGCGGAATAATTGCGAAGCATCGGTAACGATAAATATACACGTTGAGTCATAATCCGCGTAGTCCCGTAAAGGGTAAATTAATGCGCGCAAGCGTAACGTCTATCGGTAGACGGGCCCGTTCGCGTACACGTACTCGTAGCCGAGCAAAAGCGCGCTGCGCGCCGTGCCTTTGGTTATCCCAATTTGATTGCTCGATCGCGTAACGGTATATTAGCGGTGGTTTGATTCGGCGCAAAAGACGGCGAGCGAAGGCAAAAGGTTAAAATGCGGGTTGATCGAATCGGATATCGCGCGGGGCTAGCTCGAGAAGCCGCTCCGAAGCTTCTGGCCGGCGCGCAGATATAATCGATCACCGCGGAGGATCGATGGCAAAGAATACGATGTCGGCCTGCTGGACGCAGCACCGCCGAGGATTAAAGCGTAATTCGATCGAACCGTCGCCACCGAAACTACCCGGCGTAATGCCACTGGGTAGCGCGTAGATATCACATCGACGGGAATACGATTTTACGCGTCACGCCTCGCGCGGATGAGGAACGGTCGCGAATCGAAGATAGGACGGAGGAGTTTGCGCGCCGAGGGAACCGAAGGGACGATCCTCCATCGACGTTGTCCTCCGGTCGGTGGGTCGTTCGAGGGTGCGAGCTCCCAAGGTTTGCGAGTCGGAGCTAGCGCGGTGCGTCGGGTACGCGGCTTGGTACTCGTCGAATCTCGTTCGTCGTCGACGGAGAATCTTCCATGCCGCGCGTCTACCGTAGCTCTGCTGGCTCGGTATCGACCTTGAAGGGTACGCGGTTCCCAGGGCAAAGAAGGTTGGCGGTCGGTGCCGAAAATAAATCGAAGAAGCGCGGGAAAGTGGTCGTGCCGACGATCGCGAGTCGACCGCTCGCATCGGTCAAACTCGGCGCATATTGGTTATATTATTCCGTTATCGGTACCTGCAGCGGCGGCTCGGATCGGCTCGGATCGGCTCGGATCGGCTCGGATCGGCTCGGATCGAATCGGATCGGCGTGGCAGGCATCCAGGAGTTACGCGAACCGAGAAAACCACGACCGCCGGGCGGAATGGAGAGAACGCATTAGAGAAACAACTCTCAACTGCCCCGGGTATCGGCGTCGCTCCTTTTTACGATCCGACAGGATGCGGTCTCTGGCCGAGCGTAATTTAGATCACTCTCCAGATGATGCCGCAGTTTCTTTCCTAATTAATTTGAATTCCACCGATTACCCGCGACAGGATGTTTCGGCTCGGATATGCAACTACGGCGATGCAACTTTCTAATCGATCGGCGAGCCTATCGCGCCAATTTTCCCAGGAAGAAAAAGATCCCCGCTTATCCTTATCCGGCGTAACGTCGTCATTACGAGGCGAATAGAAAAGGAGGTGTTTCACTCCCGAGGCGCGGGAGGGCGGGGGGAGTTGGTGGAGGTGACGGAGGTGGGGGGAGCGAGGCAAGAGCTACGAATCTGACGGCCGCGAGTCCTCTCGCGTTCCAACCCTTCGCTCACCCCCGAGCTGTCCGTCTCGCGTCGTTTTTGGCACGCGTCGTACGATCGGGAAGGCGTCGCGGTCGTCCGCGGCTCGCCGCTCGGAATCGTTCGCCTCTTCCTCCTCCTTCGTATCTCTTTCCGTTCGCCAGGGTAAACGGAGCACGGGAGCGCGGGCATATCGAAGAGTACACCGGCAGGAGGGAAAATCCTGGGCCAGCCGGTGATGGCGAAGACGCGAGCCAGCGGCGAGTGAAATGGGCTTTCGGTGACATCGATGTAAATGGAAAGGCGTCGCGAGAGGAGCGCGCGACAAAGGCGACGTGGGAAAGTCGGAGCGCGGGCCGGGGGCCGAGGGCCGAGGGGCGAGGGGCGAGGGGCGGGGGCGGGGGCGGGGGCGATGCGGCGGCTGGCCGCGGTTCGAGGAGAAGACGGCCAGGCAGTGCGCGTACCCGAGGGTTAATCCGAAAGGGCGGGAAAGCCCGCTTCGAAAAGGCTGTCACTCGGTTTGCGCGAGCATTCGGAACCGGTTCGAACCGGCACTCGGTTTCGTTCTGGGCGCACTCGCCGAGCCAGCGGCATCTCTTCGGCGTAACGGAAGCCGCAATAGCCGCACGGATTCTTGTTTTCGCGTTGCTCCTTCCTTTTTTCCTCCTCCTCCCCCCCCCCCTCCCCCAACCCTCCCCGCCCCCTGCCCGCCGCGCCCCGCCCCCGCCCCTCGCCCCGCGCTTGCCCCTTTCTCCCCGGTTCTCTTTCCGCGCAAGCTCCTGCATCTACGCATTGCCGGGCGTAACGTTGCCCGCTCCCTGATAAAATCCCACAAAAATCGAGAAGCCGTTAGCTTTGACTAGCTATGCCGGCCGAGAGGTGGAAGTGCCGCTCGATATAGATCCAGGGAGGCCGGGCTTTATACCGGCTCTGTACGACGGGACTCGTTGTTAATGCCAAATGAATTTCTATCCGGTGCTCCGAATAGCCACGGACCTCGCGAGCCGGTTTCGCGTCGATCGGAATTGGGCCAGCGCGATCGATCCGTCCTCTCGGCTCCGGAGCGAATCTACGGCGGATCGAATCGGCGGAGGAGAAGCGAGGCCTCGCGCTCGGTTCCCGGGACTTTGGGGCGGGAGCCGGGGAGAGACGAGGGCGCGCGTATTATCCTACGCCGACTTCTTCCAACGATCTTTCCGTCGGATGCGCGGATGCCCCTAAGGAGGCTCGCTTTGCGCCGATCGGACTCTCCGGATCCGGCTCGAGGGGGCGCGAGCCGTACGCGGGACGTCCGTTCGTCTTCGAATCTCCGATTAAGAATGCGCTCCGGCCAGCGGCATAGATGCTAGCCGAAGGGATGAACCCGTTTCCTTTGATGGATTTTTGAGGCGGACGGCCCGCGAGAGGCGAAAGAAAAAGGTACACCGGCGACCCTCGTCCCGAAGGATGTACGAACGTCCGAGTTCGAGCGATTCACCGCGATACTCGAATGTACTTTCGAACCCCGTGTATCCGCGTAGCGTTCGCGATACTCGGGAGCGACGCGTGGACGATGGTGCCGCCGATCGGCCGGAGCCCCGGCGAGCGAGAAAAGACCCCGCGGTCGACGATGCACGTTTCCACTCCCGTCGAGGAAAAAGTACCGAAACGAAGCAAGGCGGAAAGGTTTCCGGTCCGCCGAGCGCGAAGGGCGCGTCTCCGAAAACTCGCTCGTTCCGGCCGACGGACGGTTCCGTCTGCACGCGGCCATCGCCCGTCCTCCTCCTCGTCGTTGGACCATTTCGGCAATCGCCGCTAAAGGCAATCGCCCTCTTCCGATCTCGCGAAGAGCGACGCGTGGCCGCCGATATCGCGCGAGCAACGTCGGTTAAATACGTAGATCGCGCGAGGTACCGCGCGATTTGTCTGGAAACGTCTGGATACCGGGGAGTATGAATAACCGGCGCGGCTTCGCCGGAAAGCCTCCGAGTTATAACAGTTTCCACGCGTAGACGCTTCGAGCGTGGAGCGCGCGATGGTTACGCGTACCCGCGGATCCTCCTGCGCTTTGCGTTGGACCGATCGACGCGCAAATGCCGCCGCGTACGCCATTCGTCCCGTACTTATCGACGCTTTTTTCTACCCTCCAACGTCATCCCGCCTTTTCCCTCCTTCGTATCGATTATACGAGCATCGAGTTTATCCTCTCGCCTAACCTTTGCCCACGCACCCTTCGGTGGGCATCGTCCGGGAATCGCGTTCGACGCCAAAGCGACGCGACTCTTCGTTTCCAAGACGCGGCGAGTCTCCAAATTTGGTCCTACAGTCGAGTTCAGCGCCGTAGGATCGATCGTCCCCTCGGACGTCGAAAACGCGATCCTCCGCGGGCTTGGGAGTCCGTGCCGAGGATCAAGGGTGCGAGTATATAATTCCGTATAGGCGAGATGGCATAGGCGCTAACGAACTCTGCCAGCAGGATACGCCGAGCAAGGCGAAGCGCAGAGGCGTCGCTCGGTGGAGGCCGAAGGAGGAAAGCGCGGAGAAAGGGGCGGCGGGGGGAGAAGAGTGACGTTTCGAGATAAAGGAGGAGGAGGAGGAGGAGGAGGAGGGGAGGGTGGAGAGGAGATATTCTTGGCAGCGACGGCGATGCAACAACTGTCCCCATCCGTCATCCACTTTGCCAGGCCGAGAGGCCCAGGGGCACTCCGGGGCGCGTTCCTCTCCGCGCGCTCTCCGCCGGCGAGGCTCGAAGGGGGGCTCCTCGTAATCGTCGAGATCTCGACCGGGCGCGGGCCATCGCGCCGCTCTCGGCCGAATTTCCGAGGGATCTCGGGGAAAAAGGTCGCGGAGCTGGGGCGGCGATTTCGAAGGCGCGGAGAGAGAGATAGATAGACAGATACAGAGAGAGAGAGAGAGAGAGAGAGAGGGGGGGGGGAGAGATCGGGAAGAGAAGGCGCCTCGATCGTTTCGCGAGGACTCTCCTGCGCGCTCCGGCATTCCCCCTCCCGCGCGGCCCTCCGCCAGGCCTGGCCGGCCGAGAGGCAGTCCTCGCATGTAGAGACGGGAGCTCCGTAATTAGACCGCGCGGGTTATCGCGAGATTTCCTATATTTCCCTTTGCATCTCGCTTCCGCTCCGGCTCCGCGGCCCGAACGATCAAACTATCAACGTTCGCATCGCGAGAGCCGCTTTTGCGCGAATGCCAGATCGTACGCTTCTGCCTCGCGTTTCGCGTAATAAGCGTATCAAATTTATCTCGAGGCCGGCCGATCCTCCGCGCAGATACGGTAATGACCGCGCTCACCTGACTCCGAACTAAATGCCGGGGCTGACACTCCATTATGGGCCAATTCTTTCCTACGAAACGTGTTATTAGCGGACAAGCGCGGTTTCTTTCCCGGCCGAGCCGACCGGCGGTAGCATCGAACTCGTCCGCGTGCCGCGTACCTCGAGATCGATCTACGTTGGCCGTCCCTGAGCGAACGTTGCTCGACCTTAAAGCGTTCGATCACCGAGGACGATCGATGCGTGTGGCCCGCGCGGATACCGGACAGAGCCCCTTGCCTTGCCTTGCCTTGCCTTGCCTTGCCTTGCCTTGCCAGCCGCCTCCTCCGCTCCTCCGCTCCTCCCCTCCTCCCTCCGCGCCGCGCCCTTCGACGGCGCTCCACCCTCGCAGCCGCGGATCGCGTCGCTCCGTGTCTCCGCGCGCTTCCTCGCTCCGACCCTATTCTACCCGCGTAAGGCGCCGATGCTGCTCTCGAGCGAAGAGCGAGGAGACCTTGGCGAGCGAGGTAGAAAATCCTTGTTCGCCGATCGCGCGTCCTCCCTCCGCTCTCGATGATCTTTACACGCGTACGCGATGGACCGGCACCGCCGCAAGAGCGCCTTCGGATAAAAGGACGGCTCGCGAATCGCAAAGACCTCGATGCGTACGCGAATGGGCAGGTGCGGGCCGAGGCGGATCGGCCGGATCGAGGCCGATGGTCGAAATGGAAGAAGAGGCGCGCTCGCGTCGAGATGGACGAACGATTCGTGGACGATCCTTCCGAGAAGACACGTTCTACCAATTCTCCCTGCGTCTTCCTCGGGGATCCTCCGATGCTTGCGCGCATCAAACTCTCTCCGAGAGCGGATCCGGCCCGAACCGTGCCTCCTCGTCCCTCGACGCGTCTCTCCGGGTTCGCCTCGTCGGACACTCGAGGCGAGTGCGCGATCGGCGCTCCGAGGATCTTTAGCGCTCCGAGTTATCTCCTCGCGCACCGCGATCCGAGTTACGATCGCAAAAATTCCAAAACTCCTCCCTCCCGTCGCTCGCTCTTACGCGATATAAAAATAAACGCACGCCCCTGCGCCTCTCGCTTCCGCCGGCCCGAACTTATCTCGCATCTTGCCTGCGCCGCCGCCGCCGTCGCTTCGAAACGCATTTCGCCTCTGCTCGCGTCGTACAATCCGCCGGATACGATTAATACTTTGTACTCGGTCGAGTTTTACCCGTTTTGCACGAGCCCCTCCCCCCCCCCCCTGTCATCCTAGCGCGATCTACGCGCAAGCCGTAATCCCGTATGCGAGGCGGAGGATCCAGAGAATTCTTTCGAGTTACAGTCACGACGAGTGCGGATAGGAAGAGGCGCGAGAGTTTATCGAAGTCGTTTAGCGGAGCAGTCCTCGTCGGTGCAAGACTCGAAAGATCAAAGCCCCTCGACTCGCTCCGAATCCGCCTCGTCCCTCCCCGAGGCTGCGGGCAAACGCGTAGACGCGATTCGAGAACCGGAGGAGGAAAGGGAGGCCCTCGTCGCTTCGTAGCGGACGTAGGGCCGCGAAGGATCGACGGTGGAGGCGATCGTCGGCGCGCTCGGGGGCAGATCGCGCCGCAAGCGGCTCGAAGGGCCGCTGCCGAGCCGCCTCCCCGTACGTTATTGAGATTCCGAGGCATCGTTGGATCGGCGGGCGATGAGCGCGGAGCTGGCCTAGGCGCGAGTGGTCCGGGTAGGCCGAGTAGTCCGGATAGTCCGGGGCACGGGGCGCGCGGGCCGCTCGCCGGGTGTGCCGGCGCGCACCCGGTAAGCCGGTTAAGTGAGCGTTGGAAAAGAAACGGCGGCGATCGGTCATCGCGATGCATACGCGCGGCCGTCACGGTGCGAGGCACACCTACGGACGCGCGCGGACCTCCGCGAGCGCGGCGCGCACACAGCCTCCCGCTTTTTACCTCAAATTGCCGGCGCTACGCTCCACTAGGCCCCGGAATTGAGATAGCGTTATCCGACGACGAGACGTATCGCGGAATATTACCGGGGAAAATTATTAACCGTCGAGCAGGTCCGATCGAACGGTGATCGAGCTTCCGCGAAGAAATCGAGAGATAGGTTTCTCTCCGGTCGGGGCGCGGCCGCGCGGATTTCTTTTTGCGAATAAGGAGCGCGCTCGCGGCGGATGCGAGGGAGATCGGGGGCGGATCGCGCGCGAGCGCGAGGCACGAGGCGCTTCTCGCGAAATTCGCGGACGACGCCTCGGAGTGGCTCGCGCCGCGCGTCCAAAGACCGCCGGCGCCTCGCGACGCCCTCCGAAGGATCGAGGAGGGCCCGCCGCGCCGATCGATCCTCCGACGAGGAGTCCTCGACTCGCCTCGAGGCGTGCCTCCGTGCCCCCCGGCGAAGGAGCTCGCGTCGGTCAATATCGCGCCGCCGACCGAACGCATTGGCGAGCTCGGTACGCGCATAAATCTACGATATCGAACTAAATACGGCGCAATGTCACGCTCGGCCGTCGCCTCGTACTCTGGCACGCCTACCGAGTTTAACGAACTTCTGCGATCGGGCGTCGATGCTCCTTGCGCCGCGCTGGCTCGATACGAGAATAAGCCGTTATCTCAAAACCTGACCTACGCAAAGATTCCGGCCAGCGTAATTCATCGTTATCCGGATAATACCTAGTTTAGCGGGCCGCTTCTCAATGAGCGAATACGATGCTCGATATATCGGCGTTTCCTGCCCCCCCCCTCCCCCTCCCCCACCCCTTCTCCAAGACCATCCCGTCCCGCCCCGCCTCGCCCCGCCCGGTCGCGCTCTCGCGGCCCGCCGCTCCTCGCCAAGGACATTCCTCGAATAAACAATTCCAGGATGAGCGGCCGTCGCGGAGGCGTTTTCGCAAACGACGCACGTCCCTCCATTCAGTACCGCGATCGGTCTCGCCGACTCCTTCGCCATTTCTTCCATTTCTCCACGGTTGCGCAACGAACGACCTCCGTCCGTCAAGAACGCACCGTTACGCGTCGGCCGGCTTCAAAATTTCGAGGCACCGCGTCCTCTCCTCGCGCGAATATCCTCCGACCCGCGTTTCCTCCGCCCCGCACCTCTCTCCACCTTCGATACCTCCCTCCCCACCCCACCCCACCCCTCCCCGCCCCTCCCCGCCCCGTCCGGCCGTCCTCGGTCTCGCGCTCAGCCTCGGCCTCGGCCTCGGCCGCTCTCCTCCTCGTCTTCGCCGCACCGTAGGTACGTTCGCTTCGACGTACCGACGCCTGTTGATCCTTTGACAGGGCGAACGTCTAACCCCTTCCTCGGCCGACAACCCCTCCCGACGCGGCGAACGGTCCCCCCTTACTCCCTCCTTTCTTCCTCCGCGATCCGCCGTGCCCTCCTATTTGATCCTACGCCGGGCAAATGCACGCGGCGCGCTGGAGGGGAGCGCACACGTGTATCGGCTCATGGTGAAAATAGTGCAATAAGCGCGTAGTTATGCACCAACGCCGGCGTGCGGTTTGCCCGCCACCCGCCCCTCCCTCCCTCCCTCCACCCTCCCTCCCTCCACCCTCCCTCGCCGCCACCCCACCCCTCGCCGCTCGCCTCTCGCCCCCCGCCCCCCGCCCCCCGCCACGCCGGCCGTTGGCCGCGCGTCCTACCGTCCTAGCCTCGTCCAGGGGCCCTGCACGCCGCGGAGCCGCCGCGCTACCTACCCGCCGTACACACGGCCACGGACGTTTAAACTGGGATAGCTACTAATTACAACGGTTACACCGGCAGTTGGCAAAGAAAAAAGGCCGATTCCGGGCGCGTTGGGTAGTGGGGTGGGGGGTGGGGGGAGGGGGGCAGGAAAAATTCAGCTGGGGAATGGGCGGGAACGACACGACCGAGTAATCGGACGCTGGATTATAACGCTTCGTACGTGGAAACTCCGGTGCGCCCGTGTTTATCCTCTCCTACTACTGGCTTCTTTCCTATATTTCTGCGCCTTCTTTCTCCTTCTTTTTCTCCTCCCATCTCCCCCCCCCCCCTCCCCCGTCCCCTCTCGCAACCCCTCTTCCTCCTCATCCTCCCCGTCCCTCCCCCTCCGCGCCCTTCCTCGCGCCCCGGCTTTTTATTCCTCGTTACCGAGGACAGATCGGTTTCTTGCGGTGCCCCTCCCCCCCCTCCCCCTCCGTGCACCAATCGCCTGCGTAAATGCGGCCCTCGGTGGTTAATGAACTTACCGTAATTCCACCCTGCCTTCCTCCGTTCCCCCTCTCCCTGACCGCGCGGCCTCCTTCGGTGTCCTTGCGAGGATGCCGGGGATTAAGGCGCTCGATAATTAACCCGCGGTTAATATGGCGTCGGGCAGGACTCGCGTATTCGCGTATTCGCTCGACCGATCGGCCACGTTTCCCGGATCGCCGCCGTCTTTTTTTTTTTCCCTTTTTTCCTCGCGTACGCCGACGAGCGTCATTTTCAGGCCGAATCGAGAATAAAATGGCTCGATCGACGCTCGATCGTTTCTCGTCTCTCGTTTTTACTTCGTTGCGTCGCGAGGCGGTCGGGCGACGTACCGCTGCCGTCATTGGAATTTCACGCTCGACGACCGCTATGACGTATCCCGCATCCAAATTACCACGATTACGGTTTCACCGCGTAATCTTTACTCCTTCGGGGAAAGTCGATTACACCGTCGCGAAGAGCCGTCTCGTCCACGCGACGGGTACGTTTCGCGAGTCGACGTTCCGATTGCGCGCGATGATTTTCAAAGTATTCTTCTGGATGCGAGGAAACGTCGTGGGGAAAGCGCGCGAGGCTTTGACTGGAAATGCAAAATGATCCGCACGACGCCGGGGCCGATAACGGCTGGGTAGCGAAATCACGCGCACCCGATAGCGACGGCCAAAGTTTTAAGAGCCGGCCACTCGGCCGGTTTTCGTTCCAGCTTCTCTTGAAATAATTATACATTCTCCCGGTTGACGCCCCGATGTGCGCCGCTCCTTTCGCTTTGGCCTTCTTTATACTCTATTGCGAACGCGTCAACCCTTAACCTCTCGACGTGCGATTTCATCGAGGTACGCTTTTTTGCCGAGAAAACAAACGAAAAGGTACATTTTGGACGTGATTCCAGAGCATCGCAAGGACCGCGTCGTTTAGAGCCAAGAGGGCATCTCGTATCGGTTTCGGTTTCGGTTTCGGTTTCGGCACGCGTCACGCGATTCCTCGGGAATCGCAGCGGCGTAAGATTGTCAAATAAAATAAGACGAGTCGTAAAGGTTGTCGCTCGAAAGTAACGAATCGCGTATCTACGCGACGATGACGTATCCAGGGAAAACGATTGGCCATTGGGAAACTGCAAGATTGCATCGGCGTCCGATGCGCGGCTCAAAGCTCGGAAGGGATAAAAGTGAGCTCGAAAGTGAAGAAGGGGTCGAGAAATTAGAGACGCGAGTTCGGTCGGTTCGACGGGAAAGCGCGTGCACGGCAACCGAGACTCTTAACGATGCCCGTCAGTATCGAAGGACCATCTCGGGAGTCGAGCGAACATCGAGAAACGGGTAAAAACGTCCGCTCGAGCGCCAGGTACGCGCACGATTTTGTCCTCGGTCCCACGTCTCGGCTCGAAGGGCGAACAACGCCGAAGACCGATAAACGAATATCGCTCGATTTCGGAGGTGCGTACAAGCACCGTAAATCGTTCCGACGAGTAGTCCCAACGTCTGGACGTTTCTCTTCTCCCTCGTTCGTTCCATCGCGCAGGGTGGAACTTCCTCACGAGCGCTACGAGCGGCCGCACGCCACGTGGGACGCGATCCAGGAGCGTTACCGGGCCAAAGCCGAAGACGCAAGCCCGGAGCATTGGTCTCCAAAGTGGGGTAGGCCGAAAAGAATATCGACGCATCGCTCGCGGAGCATCCCGAGGTTCGAAAGCCGAGCTCCGCAGCAAAGATCGCGTCCGCTCGATCGATCCAACCGGCGAAGGGGCGCTATCCGTATTTTCCGGCCTGGGGCGAAGGGGCGAACGAGAAGGGCGGATTTGGGGAGCACTGGCCCAGAGATCCGAGGCTCCGTCCCGATCGTTCGGCCCTTAGAACGGTACACCCGTCCGCGGGATGCCGAGGCAAGCCGGCGGGTGTCCTGCGCTCGAGCGCGCGCATCTCGCCGGTGGAAACACGAAACGGATGCGCGTGTCCGTCGAGAGAGACGGCGGAGGGTAGGAGAGGGTGGGGTGGGGTGGGGTGGGGGGGGCGGAGAGGCGGAAAGAAGGGAAAAGAGGGAAAAAAGGCAATACCCGGAGGAGGCGGCGGTCTTAATGGCGACGTATCCTAGAGCTGGCGGGGAGCGGTGGCGCGCTTCCGTGTGCCGAGGCTAATATCGCCCGGGGCAAGTAGGCCGGCCACGACGTTCGGCGGGTTCTTCGGGCGTAGCTGCACGCGCTACCGGGCCGGGCATAAGGCCGATTCCACAGGGGCCGACTCTCGGCGAATGGAAGGGCAACGGCGCGCTCCATCTTCTAGCTTCTAGCGGGCCTGGCAGGCGGGCGCGCGCGTCGATTCAAAACGTTCGTCGCGGCCGAGATCTGGAGCCTCGAGCCTCGAGCCTCGTCCCTCGGCAATCTCGCGCGATGCTCCGACGACTCTCGGTCGGCCGGTTGGACCCGGTATCGATCGATCGGAGGAGAGGCCGGCCCTTCGGCATCCGAGCTCTCGACTCGGTCGCGAGTCGATGCTCGGCCCTTTGGCGGCGCGGCCCTAGTCGCGCGGATTCCGGGAGACGGCTGGAGCGCGATCGGCGGGAGATTCGGCGGAGCGCTTCGGCCGCTCCCAGCCGTTAACCGGGGCGCGAGGCGCGCGTGTGAAGGCGGCCTAAGCGCGAGCGTAGGTAAATGCAATGGCGGTCCTCGGGCGTGGACGGTGCGCCGCGGCCGCGGCCGGGGGCAGGAGGAGTACGCGTAGGTTGCGCAAAAAGCGGAGCGAGAAGGAGGAGGAAGGGCGTCGGCCGGCCTCGCGAAGCGCCACTCGGTCAAGCTCACTGCCATCGTCTAGATTCCAGATAGCCGCGGGCGCTTACACCGGCTCTCTAGGACTGCCGGCCAGCCTTGCCCGGCCTTTCTTTCCTCCGCGCGAGGCCGAGCCATCCTCCGGCAGGAACGTCGCCGAACTGCGCGGGCCCCGATTCGAGTCGGCGCCCCTACGACCGGTCACCCTGGACCCCGGGCGCTCTCCGAGCGGCCCTCGCCAAATATTTTCAGCGCCCTACGTCGCGACCATCCTCGCGCGTAGAACGTTCCTCGCGAGTACCGCTTGGAAGGACGTCCGGATACGCGACGAACCTGTCTTTGACTTTGTAAGCCTCGGATTTTGCTCGTACGCTTCTTCTCGTCGACGGGGATGGCGAAGAGAAGGATCCCCGTGTCCGAGGACGCAAAGCGGACGAGGATGCCTCGGATCTTCGATCGTTCCTCGATCGTTCTACGCCATTGCCATGCCTCGCGCGAGCTCACCGATTGTCCCCGGCACTTACGAATGCGAGCGTACTTCGTCGATGACGGTGTGGCGCAGCTGCGCCGGATTTCGCTCGTGAGGAGAAGCGAGGATTTAGCCTTTGCGCCGATCGACGACGCCTCCTCGACGTTGACGCGACTTACGAGCGCCGATCCCTCGATGCCTCGCCTCTTTGCCATCCCTGCTTCGTTCGAGCAAACACCCGTCCTTGCCCGCGAGCGTTCCTTATCTCGCTCGACGTAAGCCGTACGAGTACAAATTTGCATCGCCGCCGTTTCCCTTATCGTCGATAATTCGCAACTTTACGGTTAATTTTAATCTCGATCCAAACGCGACGTCCAAAAGTTGAGCGGTTCGATCGTCGTTATCGCGAAGCACGTGTCGGAATGGCACGACGCGCGATAAGCGTGGCCCCCCGAGCAACGATCGCGGCGAGGCGTCGATACTTCGTCTTCGCCTCGCGTTACCGCACACCGAGATGCGTACGCTATCGACGACGAATCGTACTTCTGTTCGCTGCAAGAGCGCGGAAAGGAACGGGTTCCTCCGTGCCTTTATTTGCCTTTGCCACGCGCGTCTATTCCGCGTCCTTTCGCATCGTTTCTCCGCGTACGTCGACCGCTTTGGAGCTCGCTTCTACGCCCAAATCCGATAAACAGCCCCGCGACTTTCTCCCCTTTACCGCCCAACTTTGACCTTGCTTTCGACGCGAGTTCGGACGCGGATCCTCTAATCGCGATGTTCTTCGACACCTCCTTAGGTGCTTTCGGAAGATCCGTAGAAGAAAGAGGAGCGGGTATCGATCTTTATTCGACTTTCCGCGGGACGTACGCACGGCGATACTACGGACACGCGTACCGTTTCGGGCATAGCGTTCACGGTCTCCACCATAAATACCGCAAAATGCGCATCGTTGTTCGACATTTTCCTTCGACGTTTGGCGCTCATATCGATTTAGCAGAGCTCTTCTCGACTTTGTGGCGTTAAGGAAGAAGGAGAAACGAGGGCTACTTTATACCGATTTCCGAGGCATCGTGCGATTAGAATAGAAAAATAATACCTCTCGAGAGCTCTCAGCTCTGGCGTAGCTCGAGGGTGAAACTCGCAAAGTGGGCGCCGTTCTAAGGTGAGCGGGCGATCGGACCGAAAGGTGAAAAACTAAAAGGTAGGCGCAGGATGTGGCGAAAGACCGCTTCTCACCGGAAGGCTCTCTTACAGGCGTGGTCCGGTGGCACGTTTCCAGCGTATTTCGACGGAAGAGCTTGCCCGATCGCCGCTTTCTCATTTTCCTGCCGTGCTAGTTATCAACTCTCTCTCTAGATCGCCGAGAGGACGCGCTAATACCGAGCGGCCGGTTTGCCCCGAGTTGCAATTATGTACGCGAGAGAGCTTTTGCGCGCGTAATTATGCGGAGATCGAGCATCGACGGGAAGCATCGGGGCGACCAAGATTTCGGCGCTTTTCCCTCTCCCTAGAGGTGTGCGACCAACCGAACCAAAATTTCGAGTACTCGACCGCACTCGGCTCGGCGATCTTTCGGTTCGGCTCGGCTCGAGACTCGATTCGGCTCCGAGCGGAACGAGAATCCCGCGCTCGCACCGGGAATGGACATTTTAATCCGATAACGATCGCTTTACTTCCTTCGAATCGTTTACGCGTGTACGGCCGCACACTGTACGTTCTTCGAAACCAAATGGACAAGGCGATAGGTTACGCAAATTAGCGGCGCTCGTGTCGTTCTTCAAACGTCGCGATACAAACCACGAGGAAGCGCTATGTTTACGCGGTTACGGACTTTCGGGCTCCCGATTTGAGCCGGCTCGACGCGACTAGGACCTTGAGTACTCGAAATTGCGGATAGCCAAAGCTTGGGAACCTTCGGGATCCCGAGCCGATCCTGAGAAAAATTCCTGACCCGAGCCAAGTCTGAAATCGCAAAAAAGCCGTCGGGATCGCGCGTGTTTGCTTATACCGATTTAACGCGTTCCGTGCCAAGCTGTTTTTGCCCGACACGATCCCCGGGCCATTCGTTGTTTTGACCAATAATCGATATATCGTCGCGCAATGTGTCGTTACATCATGAATTCACGAGTAATTGACTCGTTTAAAGTGGTTATCGCACCGTGCACCATTTATCGTACGCGCGGCGCAGCGATCGGTTCGACCGCGTCGAATGTCGTCGGTTTGAAAATTTTCGATCGGCAAAGAGAACGCCTTGCATTCGAATTTGTCGAAGGACAAACGGGGAGAATGGAATATTCGAGCCATTTTTGTACATCGGTCGCTCGAAAAAAACTCGACCGCTAGGCGTAATTAACGAGTATCGTATACGCTTTGTTCCATACCCTATCTCGTACAATGCCTCGCTCTTTTGGTGGAAATACATTTTGCGAAATGAAATTTGTCACGAGGCGTACGGGTTCGGCACATTTGATAAACACGTCTAGGCGTACGCGTTTGGGGTAGGCGCGCACCGCGGATCGAGTTTAACGCGTACCGCGAATGGCACGCGTGGCGCGGAACGCTTTAATCGATTACTGGCCAAGGGAAAGAGAAAACGGTAAGGAGGTTTCGATATGGTCTCGCTCCGTACGAAGAGCCATTTCCTTCGAGAGCGATCGAAAATACGTTTGCGCGAGCGAGGCTTCGCGGTAGCGGCACGATCGGAGGGACTCGTCACCGACGCGCACTCTCGACCGGCGATTATTCTTTATTTAACGGGGAAAGGAAAGGCTTATGAAAATGAGTCTCATCAGTGTCGCGGGGTAAGATAATGCGGACTTATCCCCTTTTTTGTCGTCGGCTTGTTTGCGTTCAAAGCACAATTATGCGGCATTACGTTTCCGCAAGAGGCGAACCTTGATTTGGGGCAACAGGTGTACACAATACGCATGCATAATGTACAGGCAGCACACGTAAACCGTCCTGCACGAGCTGCACCCACACCAAATTGGCGTTATTAAATTTACATATCCTAGCCGGCCGTGCGAATTAAGCGATTCTTCCTTCCGTTTTTCTCGGCCGCCACCCTCCATCGTGGCCCCTATTCCAACGCCTCGCGCTCCGCGCAAACTTTCGATCGAACCATTCTTCGCTCCACGATTCATCGCTCCAACGCCGGTCCTTCTCGCGTACCGCCGAACGGCATTTCGTTCCTCTTTTGCGCCGTACCATCCATCCAATATGTTTTGCATATTCGGCAGCGGAGAGCTCTCGGGAAAAAAATAAGGAGGAAACGGGCGAGGGCGAGCGCGAGACGCGCAAGAGAGCCTCTCGAGTATAATTCGCGCCTTCGGCTCGACTCCCGCTCGAAGCGTCTTCGTCGCGTAAGAGCGTACGGGGGGAGGCGTTGATCGCACATTATTTATCGGATGCTTGGCCGAAGAACGCGAATCGCGGAGCGTTTGGAGAAACGTCGCGCGGTGTTAAAATTAATCGAACTCCTTAAAAATACGATTGGCCGTGTGCCACTCGAGGCTGGTTTTCTTCGATCTACTTGACCGTGAGCCACTGCCAAA
Source organism: Ampulex compressa (assembly GCA_038496175.1). Classification (NCBI taxonomy): domain Eukaryota; kingdom Metazoa; phylum Arthropoda; class Insecta; order Hymenoptera; family Ampulicidae; genus Ampulex; species Ampulex compressa. The sequence continues at coordinate 19,502 of JBCFXI010001679.1, forward strand.
ACCTTCCTGCCGATCCCCGGCGTACCCTTTCTCCTCGAGTCGCCGCGCGGTTCGAGGGGTCAAATTCTCCTCGAAACGCTTCGAAATGTCCAGCGGCGTCCTCGCATTAGTCATTCTCCCCGGTTAACGAACGTGACGGAAGATAGCGTGGACTAAAAATACGGCCGGGACTCGTAGATCTGGGAGGATTCCCGAGGGAGCGGTGGAGGAGAAAGGGCGCGCGAGGGCGTTCGAGCGAGGGACTCGCTCCGGACGGGAGGTCGATGCGGCCAGAGGAATTTGCAGCTTGCTCGTTTCCCTGGCGCGTTTACGCCAGGAATGCCGATCGTTTTTAACGGGCGGAGCCGAGGATTGATTTTCCGAATCGAACCGAACCGCTGGTCGAGAGTCGGTACCAAAACGAACGATGCGCAACAGGTCCTCGCGATGTGCCGGTGCGCTTTGGCCGCATCGCGCGTTATTTGCATTTATGTATTCGGCCATGCATTCGCTTTACAATGAATCGCGCGCCGGCCCGCCGACCAGCCCATTTTCTGCGAACACTTTCTCTCGCGTATCGCCGCCCGGTTTCCCGCAAATTATCTCCAATCGGATTAAATATTACCCCTTTCGTTCGGAGCCCTCGCTTTCCTCGGTATTTATCGCAGGCAGAAATTCGTTCGCTCCATCGCGACCATCGCGATTACCGTCGCTTCCCATTCTTATATTCACGCGCGATGCGTACGCGGGCCTGGGGACGCGTGGGCCAAAATCTCCGAAGGTTCCCGAGGTCGCTTTTGCCGCACCGACGATCATCGCAATGGAGCGAGCTACCTTTGCTCTTCCCTCGCGACCGACCGACTTCGATTCCCGTTCATTCGCGAAGCCTCCTAGCGTTCGACGCCGACCAGCGGCGAGATATTTTTGTACCCTCCGAGAGATCTTCGGCCTCGAAGAAATCGCGGAAAATGAATCGAGGCTAATTCCCGAGTAACGTTTTAACCGCTTCTGAAACTTCCTCGCTGGCTTTGGCGTCTATGAGTGACGCTACTCGTACGAATCCTCTCCAAAGTGTCACCTGAAAATAACTCGCCATTGCTATTCTAGTGGCACGCATACGAGTGCACGCGCAGCGCCACCAAAGTCCTCGTACGCATTTAAATCGAGGCAGACTCCTCGAGGGCACTCCGCGCCGGAGCTGCTTCAAAGTGAACGGACTTTCTATCGGCTCTGTTCTCGAATACCTTCCATAAGGAATATAATCGCCGTGCGAGCCGAGGTGAAAAAATGTACGCGCGGCAAAGAGCGTGGAAAGCTTGCCGCGCGAAAGAACTTGAACGGCCGGGGCGATACGAATTTGACGGATTCCGGCGTTAACGCGCGGATACGCGCGTACAGAGAGATCGATTCTCGCGGGCGCGAGTACCTCGTCCTCGAGAGAGAGAGAGAGAGAGAGAGAGAGACGAGCGAGCTTCCAGCAGAGCGGAAGCGTCGTTCGGAACTATTCGGAAAGATTCTTTGCGTTCCGACATAAAAGATACCGTGGCGCGTATTCTCGAGGCTGGAAGAAGGGAGTCGAGCGGAAGTTGAAGTGCAAGGTCGGCCGTATTTACAAAGAGCGTCCGCGAGAAAGAGAATGGGACGCATTACGCGTTAAATCGTCGATGTTGACTCACGCTATAAATCTAAAAATATCTCTCGGCCGGTGGCAGTCCTACGACGGAGTAAAAAAAAAAAGCGTCGCGGCTATAGGCGTGCGCGGAAAACGTGGGAGTAACAGTTATCGGATACGATGTCGAACGCGCGATCATTACCATCCGGGCCGCGATCGGTCTTTCTCGGCGTTGCCGTTAATTCATCGTGCAAAACTGTTATTGCGCGGACTCACGGCGGATTCGGCGCTACGCTAGATCGTTCCGATCGTCGGCAAGGCGAGCGCCGATCCCGTTTACCCCGCCTCGTTCCCGCAATATCGCGCCCCCTTTTCCCGACCTTGCTTCGGATATCGCCGACGAATTACGCGATATCGCGTGAAGCAGGGTCTTCGTCTCGGATCCTTCCGAGATTACAATGTCACCGTTCGGGGTTATTCCGGATGCGCATCGAAAGGCAGTGGAGCCTCGACCATTTAAACGGGGCCCCCCTTTTCAAAAGCCCCCCTTCCTTAACGCCTTCGGGAACCTTTCGCGCCGAGCGCGCGCCCCTACTTACTCTTGGCCATCCATCGCTCGCGATAGTTTCCAGGCGCGCGCACGGGACGCGGAGCGTATTGGGTTGCGCGGACTTTGAAAAAGTTATCCGAGGCAGGAGCCCTTCTCGAACGCGCTGAGCTTCGAGTCGGCCGTGCTTATCTCTCGGTTTCCCGCCACGCGATGCGTCGTACGCCGCCAAACTGGCCGACGGGATAATAATAAATGTCACATCCAGCGGCGAGGAACGCGAGCCGCGAGCGCTTTCCGCGAAGTAGCAACGCCGCGCACTTTGCCGCGAGTCGACTCGACTCGACTCGGATTCCGCCGGCCGTGAAGATAAAGCGGTGCCATTGCGAGAGCGATTCGTCGAGCAAAGTATGCTTTCGATCGAGGAGAAGAGCACCGATAGTTCTTTCGGCGTCTGGAGAAATTTCGCGAAGCCCGAGGTATCGGCCGGTGGATGTTGCGTCGACGATCGCCGATGACCAACTCCGTTCGGACGACGGGATTATCCTCGGTCACCGACGACGACCCGATTAATCCCAATGCCTCGATCCTCCTTGCGCAATCGTATTCTCCGCGTCACTCTCGTACGTAGGAGCCACCGTCCGGTGACGCGGGTGCTCCGATGGCGTAGAAACGCTTCTACGCGATCCGCATCGCCGAATGGGAAACTCTCCGGACACGTACGAGTTTGCGTTCCACGGTTTTCCTCCTTGGTTTCTTGCCTTGCCGCGAGGGATATCGCGCCGTCATCGAACGGCGCTCGCTCGATGTTTATCGAAGGGAGGCCACCGCCGATGTCCCAGAAGGAAGAGGGAGTAGGGCTCGTTGCGAGGGAAATGGGCCGAATCGGTCCGAATTCGTCGAGCGTCCGGATGGGTACCGAACCGTGACGTAGCTCCCTCCTTCGGACGTCTCCTCGCCGCTACCTTGCTTCGGTAGGAGCGCGATAATAGCGCGCGCCTCCTTCCTTGCGTCAGTTCGCGAGCGGATTGCGAGAAACCGCGGAAGTCCAGGCGGACGGCACGAATTCTCGAAAAAGCCACCGCCAAGGACGACGGAGCGAGGAGCGTATCGGCAGGAAAATCGAGCAACCCGCGCAAAAACCATCGACGATCGCGAGAATCGATTTCCTTCTTTTACCCGCCTTGCGCCGACTTCCTTCTCATTAACCGTACGCCATTTAACCGTACGCCAGGTTTCTTTTCTTTATCCGCCACTCGACTTCCGTGAGACGCTTCCGCGAGGGCATCGGCGGAGAATAGGGTCGAGGAAAATGAGGACAGAAATGGCGGACGATCGGGGAGAATCGGAGGAGCCGGGGCGATGGAAATCCGAGTTCCGCGAGGAAGATCCGCCTTCGAATCTGCACCGTAAATACAGCCGCGAGGAGCGTATCTCGAAACGGTAAATCCTAGGTCGAGCAAACGACTCTACCGATCGTCCGGAGCGACGAAGAGCGGCGAGGAGCCAGGAGCGAGATCGTTAGGGGAAAGCCCCGTTTTCCGAGGATCACGGCCGCTTTGACGCGCTCATCGACGAGGCGTCCTTCCGTCCCGATTCCTTCGGCCCTCGGTGCTCGAAGCCGCCTCACCGCAAGCGGCTGTTTCTTTCCACGTTCTTCCACCTTCGAGTCTGGCCCAAGAAGAAGAAGAAGAAGAAGAAGAAGAAGAAGCTTCTCCATTTGCGCCCATACGGTTACGGTACGAATCTTAATCCACCCGAAGGGACGGGTCCTGGGTCGAACGAAACGACCGCGGTCCGTTCCGAAAATTTCGAGAGCGCGAGAATCGGCGACCTTCCTCTGGCCGCCTCACCGCGCCGACCACCTCGCCATTGGTTCGCGAGCGCGAATTACCGATGTAACTCGACGGGCGTGGAATTTCCGGTAATCCCGCCAAAGGAAACGGCATCGCCACCTGCCTTGCGCGATGAATTAGCCGCCGATCGCAATCTCCTTACGCGGAAGAGCGAGGCGCGAAGCGCGTGTCGCGATTCTCCCCCGGTCTTGCGCCAGAATTCAAAGAGCGCCGTCGAGAGGATATTTTCGATCGATAAATCAATCCAGCCCGCGATCCTCGCGATCGAACCTCGCCGCGGCATTTTCATACGGACGTCATACCGACGTAACAGTTTAAATGGATTTCACGTTCGAGCGAACAACGGTCGCCGCGACTCCGTCACGGTCGATTATACGTTCTCCCGCGTCGCGCGTACCACCTTATCGTCCGGCCACGACTTTTCCGCCTTCGCAAGCCGTGCATTAACTCTTGGCGCGCGCGATTTGCGAAAGAAAAAAAAGAAGGAAAAAAGAGGAAGAGCGTGCGTAAATACCGAGAGATCGGCGATGAAGCAACGACGAGCGGTGGGGGGCAAGAGCGCGTGGTCGTCGGCGCGCAGCGGCAGACGGGGGGAGGGGGCGAAGGACGTCGCGGATTCGTCCCGCGGGCGGGCGGGGGAGCGAGGATCGTCGATCATCGATCGCGCGTTAACCCGATTATCGGAGGATCGGAGCACGGGCGCGTCCCCGTGACGCATCGCGGGATCGTCGGTAACGGTATGCGCGCGGAGGATAGCGATCTTGCGTGTAAACCGACGAACTTTAATGACGGTACGTAAAATCGAAGGAAAACGCGGCTCGCATTGGCCAACGGAAGCGGCGGTAGATTACCCAGGAGTTGGCAGACGGCTAATTACGAGGTTGTAGCTTCGCGTAATGATACGTTCTGGGCAGGCGGGTACGCCATGCAGATGCTGGGTCGCGCCGATTAACTTTGGCCGATCGATCGGACGCCGAGTCGCGAGACGGGACGTTCGTCCACGACGATGGAATCGTGCCACGGCGATCCTCGCTCGGGCGTCCCTTGGGCGGCGCGCACGCCCGCGTCTATCCGCCCTTAGCGCGATTCGCCTGCCCCTCGCGAGCCAACCGACAGGTTACCGCTCGCGCGTCGAGCGCTTCTCGCGCAAACCTGTCGTCCCTTTTCAAAATCCGCCCCGTCGCGTCCGAGGAGGGCAGACGTTCGATCGGGGGGTTTACCGGAATGGGGGTCGGGGCTGGGGGGTTGTCGGCGACATATTCAGTTGCATCGACGCCCGCGGCGATTGGATAACGCCAAAGGAGAAACGCGATTAAAGTGAGGATCGAGATGCCGATCGGCGCGGGGCACCTTCCGCGTCGTCCACTCGATTTCGCGCGATCTCGACGAGCGGGCCCGCGGTTGCCTCCTCGCCCTCCCCCTCCCACCCTCGCCCGGCAGAGCTGGCATCCGTAATCGAGTCCTCGAGATATCGATAACGAGGGGAAACCGCTCGGGCCGTCCGGTATCCATCGATCGCGACCCTTCGTACGTCGTCGCGACGACGGTAAGAGACGAGAAATTGGCCTCGCGAAATTATCTCGATCGACGGCTCGCTCGACTTCCTCGTCGCTTCCTCGACGCCTTCTTCGTCGCTCCTTCGACCTTTCTCCGTCCATTCCGTTGGCGGGCACGGCGGGCATGGCGGGTGTCGCTGGCGTTTGCGAGTTTAGGAATCCGACCGTCGAAGAGCAAACGGTCGGGTCTGGTTGCGCGAAGAGGGATCATCGGAGGTAGGCTCGGCGGGGGCAGGAGGCATCGAAAGGGCGTTCGATTCGACGAGAGCGAGGGCCCTCCTCGCCGCGACCGGTACTCGCGCCGCGAGCCGCGAGCCGCGAGAACTCGGATAACCGATGATCAAAGACGGGAAACGCAATCGAGGCGCCGCGGAAGGGTCGTGCGCGAACCCTTTTTGCCGCCGCTCTCCTTCCCCAAGGCGCGCGATGTCTAATCCAGCCGAGTGTACACGCCCATCGTATCCCGAGCGCGGAAGGGACGACGAGCGATCCGAGGGGGGAACGAGGCACGATGGCCTCGTTCGCCGGATAAATACGAACCCCCGCGATTCGGCGATATCCCACTGCCGCGCACCGGGGGGGGTGGGGGGTGAGGGTGCATCCTCGAAAGGAGGATCGGAGGGATCGAAGCGCGCATCCGGAGTATCGGCGAGTTGGCGAGCGATCGAGGATCGCTCGTTCGGGAGGCGACTCGAGGATGGGCGTCGAGACGGTAGGAGGATGGCGAGCGGAGAACGGGCGCTGGCCCGATCGAGGCCCTCGGACTTCCAGCGCGGACTCGCTGGGTTTGCCGCGAACGCGTCGAACCTTCCGAGACCGATTCGAAGGAAAGTCCCTCTCGGCGCGGCCGGGAATTCGCTCGAGCAGCGAAGGATCGTCGGGATCGCGGGATCGCGCGGAAGGGAAATCGGCCCCGAAAAAAATCCTAGGTTCGCTTCGGCCGAGATATTATAGCAGGACCCGGCTGGATATCGGCGGCGGCCGGTAAAACGCAATCAGAATAGTAATTAAGGATTCGGTTAACGCTCCGAGCGCGAGTGTAGAAACGCAACCCAATTTAACCATACAAAAGTGTACGGTAGGTTAGCGAGGGAGGTGGGCTCGCCGAGCGCGGGGCGAGGGGGGCGAAAAGGAGGACGAGGCGCGCAGGGAGGTCGTGCCGAAGGAGAGCGCGAGCCGGAGGAAGAGGGCGAGCAAGGGCGGAAAGGGGGATGGCGGCGGAGAGGCAGGAGCGAGAGAGCGCCGGGTGCGGCGGGGGGAGGGGGCGAGAGCGGCGGGGAGAGAGTGGCGGAGGGCCTGTGGGGGATGGGGGGGGGGGTGTAGGTAGGGAGAGAGAGAGAGAGAGAGAGAGAAAGGTGACGCGATGGATCCGATGGAACGAGTCGGCCGGTCGCCGGTGCGCGTCTCGGGCTCGTCCGCGCGGGTGTGGGTGCGCATGCACACGGCGCGAGATTCCCCGCGATAGGCGAAGGGTGTGGTGCGTGTGTATCATTCCTCTCTCACCGGCGTCCGTGCGTGCGCGTCTACCTCGGTAGCGCGTGTATGCGCGCCGGAGACGATGCGGTGCAAACCCGGGTGAAAAGTAGGGGAGAGGGAATTCCTGCGCTTCCCTCCCTCCCGCTCGCCGACCGCCCTGGCCCGTGCCTCACCTCGCCCCACCTCACCCCTCCCCGACCCTCCCCGCCGCGCTGCACCCCACCCCCCTCCTCCTCCTCCTCCTCCGCCACCTCCTCCGCCCTCCTCGCGCTCCGTCCGGCTCTCGGCGGGCTTACACCGGCAGCCGTGGGGCCGTTTTGAGAGTGGCAGCAGGTGGATAGAGGGTGCGCGGGGGAAACGCGGAGAACGAAAGGGAGGAGGAGGCGGCGACGACGGAGGAAGAGGGAAGAGGAGGAGGAGGAGGAGGAGGAGGAGGAGGAGGAGCAGGAGGGTCCGGTAGGGTAGCGGGCAACAGGAGGAAGCTGAGAGCGCGGAAAGAGAAAGAGAGGGACTAAAATCCGGCGGTGGCCAATGAGAGGAAGGCCCTGAATCCCGCGAGCGGGAAGATCCGACAACGTCGCCACCGAGTTTTTGTTTACCGCGCGCGCTCAGAGGAGAGCGCGCATCTGCTCTCGCAGCAACGCCAGCGACGCCGGCGAAGCTGCTGCCGAAACGACCAGCGCCGGTCCGCGGCTCCTGCGCCAGCAACGTCGCGGCAACCGGACCGGCAACGTTCTCGTCCTCCTCTCGTCCTGGCTGCCGAGGCCGCTCTGCTCCGACCGCCAAGACCGCCAAGACCGATCACCGTCGCCGGCGAGAGGGACGAGGCCGGAGGGTGGGGGGCGCCGGCCAGGCTCCGCCGCTCGACGCCCAAAGCCCAGAGCCCAGAGCCCAGAGCCCAGAGCCCAGAGCCCAGAGCCCAGAGCCCGACGGTCGGCGGTCGGCGCTCGCCGGCACGATTTCGATGCTACTCGATCAAATTATCCGCGCTCCTTTCGGCCGCGCGACAACGCCGGACACTGGGCTCCGAGCACGTCTGCCGCGACGGGCGCCGATCGAGCATCGGGGAGTATGCGGCGAGAGGACTTCCGTCTATTAACGCTGCAACTGCCAGCCACTTTCCGAGCGTATTTGGGTATGCCGTGTGTATCTTCAAAAGGAGGAAGACACCAGGGTACATCGATATAGCGATTCGCGTGCCGCGATGAAATTACGCGACATCTCCGAAAACGCATCGTCGTCGAGCTGCGCGATGTTTGGATGAAACGACCGACCGGCCGATTCGACGAGTCGATCGTTAACCCCCCGATTTCTACCGTTATCCGACGGTCTTAGCGACGGTCCAGGACCGCCGCCGACCTGCCGAGCATCGCTCGGCCGCGCGATCCTCGTTTCCCAAAAAGTGGCGTTTTGAAATTTCGGATAGAATCGATTTTTTTGCTCTACGGTTATCTCTGCGTCGCGTTTCGCGTTCTGTTCCCCTCGATTTGCGCCTCGCTAAGAGGCAATCGTATTCTTCGCGGCGTACTCGCGCAAAATTTAGGTAGGAGGAGAGCCGATCTCGCCCGAACATCCCTTGGGCGCTCGATGTCGGAGACGTCGTTCGACCATCGGCGAGATAACGGGGAAAATACTCGTTGCGGGAATACTTCCGTGTATCGACGGGAGTGGCCGAATCCGCGCGTCGCGTCCTCCGCGTACTCGGTGGAATTTTTGCGGAGACAACCGCCGGAATACTCGTACGCGTCGAATATATTTTTCCTATTTTCCTCGAGGATACCTTTGTACATCGATCGACGATGACGCACCCGTACGTGTTTTGTCCTCTCTGCGATTTAGGGAATTTTCGGAAAGATAATTGCGAGGACCGTTCGATACGTCGAGGAGAGAAGATCAGCGGTGAAAGATACGCGCGTGTCTCGAGGCGTTCGTTTCGTCCTTACCCTTGGGAGGTAGGGGATTCGAGCTCCCCACGGCTGACTTGCAAATCGCCGTGATCGCCGTGCTTCCCTATTATTTTCCAATTGTTCGAAGTACATCGAGACGCGTCGAAACGCTGGTCGATGGTTCCAGCGTTAAAGTTGCCACTGTCCATAAGCGACGGGTGGAATACGAACTCGGATCTTCGACGCGAAAGAACGAATATCCGTTCTTTCAGCGTCACCGTAGCCGCGTACAAGGTTACGGGTATCGCGATTTATTAGAAAAGTCATCGACGACGATGCCCACTCTTGCCGATACTTTATCCGATCGACATCCGCTCGTCGTAGCGATATCCGGCCCTCCTCGAGGAGCAACCTTTGAATCCGTCCGGAGAAGAGAGGTTTCTGCCTCTTTGGAAATTCAGCACCCTTTTGGCGAGGCGACTGGGAGCAGACTCGAGATTTCCAGGGGTACTCGGAGCGGATCGAGTTTCGACTTCGCTCGGCCGCCGAGCATAACTCCCGAATCGATGCGAATCGGCGGCCCGCCGTCCTCTACGCGCCACAGACCAGTCTCCGCGAGCGTGGATCCACCAGACTCCTCGAGTTGCTCTCCAAAGTGGGGTGCGCCAGGCGATAGCCGTTTGGGGGTAGGCCGAAACGCAATTTTTCCTCGCCGTTCGTAGACCTGCAACCTAGTGGCCGAAAATCGAGCCATGGAAAGAGAGCGGGCTAGTTTCTTCTCTTCCCAACCAATGACGCCGTATTTCCTCTTTAAAATACCAATCGCGATAGATTTCCGCTCGAACGATCGGGGGTACGCGCGATTTATTTCGTAGCGGCGCAGGAGCTGGGGTGAGACGGTGAGGGGATCGAGGAAGGAAGGTTGCCTGGAGGGAGTCTGGCTTAGACGCGTGGGCAGTTCCCGGTGTTCCGAGGTGTCGTACGTAGGAATACGAGAGGCGCGGGAGTACGCGCGAGAGAATCGCGATCTCCCGTGCCACGAGGATTTTAAGGGTACGCGCTGCAAAAAGTCAGGGGACCACCGGGCCGGTGGACCGACGAGCGCCAATCGGCCGAGCTCCTTTCGCGGCGCCAAACCAGAGGCCCGCCCCACCCTCGAGCCCTTCTCTCACCCTGCCAGCGCACATTGACCGCTCACCATGGGAGAGAGCGCGCGGCAAGGGGAAGGAGCTACCCTGGTTGGGCCAGTAGAGACAGGTGGAAACTCCTGGACAATTTTCCATCCGCGTCCGTGTCGAGGCTGCGGTGGCGAGGAGACCGCCTCGATACGTTGGGCGGAACGAAGCGCGATAAGGAACGAACGCGCACCGCCGCGATCCTTATCGGGCGATGGATCGTTCGAAAAACGAGCTCGGTAGGCAAAGTCCGAAAAGGCGCGAAACATCCTTGCGGAGAATACCGATGCGTCGACCCTTTTAGTTCCGTTCCTCGCGCGCATCTCCTCTCTCTTCTCGATCCATCGAGGAGACGATCGGACGTGAAGGCGTAAAGTAAAATACGCCCTAAGAAACGTCCAGTCTCGAAGAAAAACCATCGGACGTCGTCCTGGCAACTCGTTTGAAATCGCGACAATTATCCTCGAGGGGGCGCATCGCCGACGGGGAATAATTGGGCGAACGACTTTGCCGTCTCTACGTCTTTATTTAGCCCCGACCCGACCCGCCTCTCTCGACGGGGAGAAAAATCGGACGGGAAACCAAACGCAATTTTCGTTCGAGCCTCTTCGGCACTTTGAGCGGATCGAGCTTCGTACGCGACGCGTCTCGCGTCGAATAACGCGACATCGGGGCGCGACCCTTGAGATTCTCCACTTTCCATCCGTCGAACTTGGCCGATCGGCATCGTCCTTCGCGCTCTTCGCTCAACTCGATCCAGCTCGTTTCGAGCGTCCTCGAAAAGAGGTGGACCAAAGGTTTGCGACTCTGCTCGACTATCGCGAGATATTGCGAGCAGCCGCGTCCACGTCCACGGTAACGCGAACAGAGACCCGTATTTCCACGCAAAGGGTTTGGGTTACAGCGTCCAAGGAAAATCGTCCGCTCGATGTGGACGTATCGCGGTAGATTCAGCGGCGAGACAGCCGCGCGAAAAGAGTCGCTCCTAACGAGCTCATACCGGTTTCCGACGAGAGAACGAAACGAAACCTTAACCGATAAAGGATAGAGCCGCGAGAGGAACGACGAGACATCGGGGGTCGAGGTGGCCGATAATATTTTCTCATTGGCACGTATAATATTCGGCGCATACGGACGTAATCCTGGAAAAATCATGGAAACGTGCACCGATTACAGGAATATGCCGTAACGGAGGTCGAATGGGCTGGGGCGGCACGACTTTGGCAAAGTTCTCGCGCAATAATCCGGCGAAGTAGCGGGCCGATGGTGAAAACAAATTTAAACGAGAGCGGAGTGGCGCGGAGTGGCGCGGAGAGGCGCGGAGTGGCGCGGTGCGTCTCGAGTTCGCTCGACGCACGTAGGCGAGTTCGAGGGCAATGGGGAGGAACGGGTAGATACGCGAAGAAGGGGCAGAAGGAGCGGAAAGATGTCATCAACCTCGAAGCCTCGGCGCGGACGGTGACTAACTGTGCAAAGTTTAACCCTTCTCCCTCTTTGGGAGCCTCCCTCTTTGGTAAGGAAATGTCGTGTATGCAAATCGTTTGGAGGTGAATGGTCACTCGTACGTATATTTATATACCGGCCGCAACAGAAGTCGAAAAGTTAATTTTAGCCTTTCACCGCGGGCGCTGTGGTGGGGTATGCGTTTTCTTTGGGAAATTCCAGACTAGCGTGGAATTAGATTCAGAGTGGCCGAGGAGCGTAAGGGAGAGGGGCCGGGAGGGGGGAGGGGGGGGGCGGTATGTTTTGCGCGCGTAACTTGCGTTTAGAGTACCGTTAATGAGGCCAGCCATTGTAAATCGGATCGTGATTGGCCTCTTGGGTACGAGCGCCGATCGTGCGAGATCGATCGCCGCCAAACGACGCCGCACGACCGTCCGTCGACCATAGTCGATCATGGCGAATCGCTTGTATCGACGTAATCGACGATTTCGTTCGAGACAAATACGCATCGTTGCTCGATAAATTTCCCCTCCTCCGTATTATCCATGTTCCCGCGTCCATTACGTCGTTCGATGTACATCGATGACGCCTTCCCAACGCGGTGCGTCCTACGAAAACGCGAAACGCCGCTATTCCTTCGTTCCCGCCTACGTCGCTCGCAATTTGCGATTGTCGATGGATCGAATAATACTTCCGAATACGATCGATCGTCGACTCGCCATCGCGTTCTCTTTAGGTAGATTGGATCGTTTTTTTTTTGCGATTTTAGCTCGAACATCTCACATCCGTCCATTTGATCGATATTTTCATCGGCAAATCCCAAGTATTTCGCAAAATAAACGGTCGACGCATCTTAGACGCATATTACATTTCGATATTAAATCGATACATAGATTCCCCGTTTATCTTCCGATCACTTTGGACGAGCACTCGAAAGAGGGAGGGGGGGAGAGAGAGAGAGAGAGAGAGAGAGAGGGGGAGAGAGAGAGAGAGAGGGAGGGAGAGAGAGAAGGCTTCGGAGAACATTTGCCTTTTAGGTAATATAATATCGCGCGCGTAACGTGGCGGTCGAATCTTTTTGAAAAGTCCACACAGCGCGATATTGCGTTTCGATTCACCGGACGGGGGATCTCGCAGAGGCACGTTCCAAAAACGCTGCGTCGAAAAAAATATATTTGGCTTCCAAGACGAGGTATCGCGTACCGTAAGGTACTTTTACACAGTAGGTGCCGTAATTTCCAAAGGAAAAGGGAAAAAAGAGAAGAAAAGGGGAAAATCGAACGGTGCCAATCGAGATGCGTTTCCCGCGCGATGCATCGTCAAAGCGCCCACTTATTCATCCCCTCTCCTCGCCCCTCGCGCCCGTCCTTCCAGCTGCGCGAGAAGTTGCGAGGTAACCGGCGATCGACGAACCGCCACGGGACTTCCAAAACAATGCCGCAAGTTCGTACGGCCGGCAAACGGAACATCGAAAGTTATTCATAAGCTTCTCCAAAGAATCGTCGGCGCGGATAGGGCGAGGGGGCGAGGGGGGCGAGGAAAAAGGGCTGAAAAGGGTTAAGAGGGTCGGAAAGATCGGACAGCGAGAGCGGGGGGAAGAACTCGGGCGAAGTTGGTCAGCAGGATGAACGAAGGAGCAGACTACGGGGGTAGTCCTTCCCCCCTTTCTCTCTCTTCCTCTCCCCTTCTCCCTTTCTCTCGCCCTCTCTCTCTCTCTCTCTCTCCCCCACCCTCCTCGGCACTCCGGCCTCTCTCCTCTCTCTCTTCGCCGCCGAACAATGCGCGGAAAAGTGTGCGATAGGAGAAAAAAATGGACCGCTGCCATTATGGAGTTCAGGGCCACTCGAGTTGTTTTGCTTCCACCTCCGCAAAGGAGCCTCGTACAGAGGCAACTGTGCTGAATGAATCAGAGAGCGAGAGGGGCGCCGACGGTGGCGGCGGTGGCGGCGGCGAGGCGGGCGGGGCGGGGCGAGGCGGGCGGGGCGGATGGGGGGGTGGCTCGGCCGGAGGGGCGGATGGGGGGGAGCTTTCACCACTAGTGGCCTAGACTTCTTCCTTCTCTCACTGGCCGCTACTTGCCGTCGCATTTCTTCGCGTCTCCCGCAGAGTTCTCTATGCACTTGCAAAGTACCACGATCGTTCCCTCCCCCTCTCGCCGAACTCTTTGGGCCACTCGCGTATGTCCATCGGCCGCACTTCGCTTACGGCGCGCTCTTTCGTTCGGACGTGTCTCTCGTCTTTCCCAATCGTCAGATCCGCCAAAGGCTCCTGGGCATTTGAATCGTGCAAGCGTCCCGATATATTTCTAATCGGAGAACCGTTACCGTTACGTATTCCCACTCGTGCAGACAGCACGAAAGAGTCTCGACGATGTCGTTATCCGTGGAACGTTTCGACGAGAGATCGGGTTAAATGCTCGTAATAATCGAATCGTCCAGGTGCCCCGATCCTTCCCGAAGACGGAACTCGTGCGCGTGGTGCGCGATTCTCCCGAGATGACTCAAAAACCTCGTCGTTATCCTTTCTTTTCCCCGAAATTCTACTCGATTATTTACATTGCGTCGAGATGATGGCCAAGTAAATGCGCCGCGATCACCGATATAACCGTCGTGCGTTTCCCGATATTGATCGGCGCATTGATCGGCGATCCTCGAACGTTTGGATCCTCCCGATGGGCGGAGCGCGTTCACGTTCGCCCGCTTTTGGTTCACGCATCGTCGTTAAATCGCTTAATTTACCGTATATACGATAGGCAGGAAGAACGACGGTTTGCATAACAAAGGACGCAAAGGCGTTTTATACTCTCGTCCTTTGAATCTGGATTTCGTGGGTTATATTAAGCGCCTGTCGGCAGGCAACCACTTCCACGTACGAGCGCAAGGAGTTGCCGCTTTATAGAGACGAGTTTACCCCGCTCTCGCTATCTTCGACCGATCTCAAAGTTATTATTTACGAACTCGTAGCCTCGCTTCGGGAATCTTGCTTCGGTAGGATTATACTTTGGAACGCCAATCGCGGTCTTTTCTTCGATGCACGAGTATCTTTGGACCTTTCGATTCGAGCACCGTTGAAAGTACTTTTTTCGAACGGCAAATGGTTGATTTTTTTTGGAGCTTCCTCGAAATGACGGCGAGAAAATGATCTATGCGTTGGCCGGAAGGTAGAATTTTCTTTCGGCAACTTCCAGATGGTGGCTTTTCCGTTCTTGCATAACCTTTCGCCGCTCGAATCGATTTAAATCGGAGAGCAGTGTTGTCGCCCAACGCTTGGATCGCACTTATATTACCGGTAATGATAACACGTATGGTGTCTCGAAACGACTCGAGTCGTACGATCGACGCTTCTCCGTTTCCCGGACAAATAGACCGAACGCGCATCGCTGATTTTCGCGCATACGGCTTCTACGAGCAACGTCTTCTTTACCTTTCAACGCTCCAACCGGATATTAATTTTTCGAGAGAATCTGGAGAGAAGGAGCGCCGAATTCGAGTAAAGCCGATAAACAAACGTCGCACAGAGATGGTTGTCGGCTCTGGAGGCTCGAAGAAAGCGTAGGGTCGTGTGCGCGAGACGGATGTTCGGTCGCGTCGTACGGACGGCACTCCGCTTAAGATCGAAAGGACGAAGGATCTGGAGGAAGGCAGGATAATTGGTAAAAATGCGAGGGACGCAGGGCGGGCGGGGGGGGGGGTGGGTTCGTCGAGAGTGGGTAAGATTCAAAGGTTATTACCATAATCCACGGGATATATAAGGTATATATAAAAAGGTATCGCGCACGTTATTGGGGAATGCGGGGCTTTGGTTGGGTTCAGGAGGCCGGTCGCATCGGCTCCGGACAAAAGGGCTTTGTCGAGTAGAGACAGTGACAGTGATCAGACCGTGATGAGTGACAATGACGTCGGTCGGGTGTGCAGCAGCCCATTATTCCACCTGGCAGAAAGCTTTCCAGTTTGGCACACATCGAGTATCCAAGCGATCACTTATTATAATCATGCCGACCGTGTTGCTGTTGGCCATGGCTGACATCGGTGCTAAAAGGGGTTGGGCGGGCACTATTGGCTGGCTGGCCGTCTCCCGATGAGCTGCTCTGATTAGTGATTAGCGCAAAATCGCCCGTTCGTTCGTACATCGTCCGGATGGTTGCCAGTCTCGGCTCACTGGCTCCATTCTTTTTCCTAAGCCATTTAATTAATGCTGAATTCTAAAAATATCACCGTTGCCCTTCCTACCCGCCGCGGGAAAACGGGTGGTTAAACGACGCCGGTGGAAAAAACGCCGTTGACGCAACGGTCATTCGTTGCCCGGATATCGGCGCTTTATTTGGACAGATCGGCGAGTCTTCCCGCCGATCGACGGAGCCGCGCTCCTCCGCGCCTCCGACGCCTACCGTTGTCACCGACACCTCTGCGCCTCCTTACGCGCCAGCTGAGTTATAGCCGTTAAACTATTTGCGCAAGATTACACCACGGGTGCGATGGATCGTGGTTTGTCCGGATTTGCAATTATTGCGATACTCGCTATCGATCTTCCTTGGGTTTTTTCCGGCGCGTGTCGCGGAGAAGGAGTCAACGATATTTTTACGGACGCACGGCTCTCTCGGACGGCTCGACTCATCGACGAGATCCTCTCTGGATGTGTCGTAACGATGAAGAGCGGAGCCGCGGCTCTTTCGATGACGCGTTAAAAAGACGCGGTGAACGATATCGATTCTTCGCTTCCGAAACCGTTTCATCCTTCTCGCGCGAGCTTCACGCGTCCTCGCGGCTTACGCTCGAGTCGTACTTCGCGGTACGCGCTGCTCTATCGAAGAGTACATACTTCTCAAAGGCGCGTTTGTGGTGGCCGGGAATGGAAAAACGCACGGTGTGCGCCACCGCGTGCAAGGTCATCGCGAGGCATCGATAGCGAAGAATACGATGCAGGGCCAGGCGCGTGGTATTATCGCCAAACGTTCGGAATCCCGGGCGAACCGCGTCAATTCGTGCTTACATTCATTCCACCGCACTTTTCAGACTTGACAGCGATCGAAGACGAATTTTAGTCCCACTCGCCCTTTGAGCTGGTTCTACGGAAGAGGACGAGTTTGGATAACAAAGTTCCGACGTACGGCCTTTGGAAACGTGAAACGCTCGTGCGAATTGGAATTTCTTATCGGTAAACCGAATATACGCGATGTAGGCCAATCGGATTGTCCATAATAACGAGCCGTATTAATAAAATAGAGCGACGGAGTTGACGGCATCGCTCGTCGTATCGATACGACCGAGCGGCGTCGAAAGAGAAGGTACGACGGATCGATCTTTGGACTCTCCGGCGATACACCCTTTTCCCGCAGAATCGTCGACTCGATTTTTCGCGATATCCATGGATAATTTCCTACGCGTGAAAATACCGAGATTCGTATCTCCGCCAGAATCTTCCTCCGGTCAGTGTTACGAACGACGAGGCAAACGCGATCGCTCCTAGGCGTATATCGAGTAAAAGCTTCCGGAAGGAGCGTCGCGCATCGCACGGGTAAATTTGGTGAGCAGCCAAAAAACGAACGTTTTAGAGACGTTTTTAGAATTTCCATCGGATCGAAGGAAAGGACAGAGACGAGCGGGCATACGCGCCTACAAGACGCGGGCGTATATCGAGCGGCAAAGTTTGGAGAAAGGATCGCGAGGCGATGCTCGGTGGAGGGCGCACGAGCGAGCCGTGGATCGACCGAAAGGCTTCCAAGGACTTTCCAAACGTTGTTCCAGCGAAAATCTGGTAGCCCGCGGATGTTTTTCCGGCAAGGCTTAAAAGCGTGCAATGCTGCTCTCCCGGCGCGGCTCGGATAATTGAATCGTCAAAATTCCTTCGGCGTGCTCGAGCTCGTCGACTGGAGGGCCTGAACGGCGAGAGTCTGGGATGGCGGGATCCCCAGGACGCGAGGGCCCTGAAGGAGGCTCAGGCCTGCTCGGGGGTGCTCGGGGGTGCTCGGGCCGCTCGGGGCGCTCTGGGCGCTCGGGGGCGCTCGGGGGGAGCGCGGATTTATCGCATAACAAGCCCTGAGTCAGCTCGTAACCCTTGGAAGTTGCGTAGGTCCGACGGTAGAGGGTGCTGCATAGGCTCGATGATCTACTTGTTGAATGGCGAGGAGAGGAGGCAGGATATTTCTGAATGAACGAACGACTGAATGGGCGGCCGCACATGGCATAGGGTGCCTACTTGACACCGATCCGTAACCTCAACAATCGGGGCCGACTGTCTTCGGTACGTGCTCGCCTGACCCCGCGTTTAACCCAGACGTCCTCCGTACCTGCCTCTTTTTCGGGCCGCCTCCTCCCAGCTCCTTCTCGACACCCACGGCCCGAACCCCTGGCCTCGCGATCCTTCATCCGAGCCGACGACCGCTTACCTTGCGCCGGACAAAGCCACCCCTTTACTCGCTCCTTTTCTCGCAACGCTTATTATCGCGTATCGCCGTCCGCTACTCTTGTCCCAGTTACGTCCGAACCTTTGCAAAGGGCAATCCTTCTTCCCTCCAACCTTCCCTCCAACCTTCCCCCCTTTCATCCTTTACGAGCATCTTACTTATACCGCCTTTACGTTTTCTCCTGTCCGATCACGCGTAACGGTTCGTCGTTAGGAAAATATTCGAAGATCGTCCGAATTCCGTTTTCGATTTCGTTTTAAAAGGAGATCGAGGGGCTCGAGTGGTGATCGTGGAAAGGAAGAGCGTGGCAAGGGATCCGTAGCGAGGCAGACGTTGAAAGAGTAGGGCGAGGGATGGTTAAAGATCGCGAAGGCCGCGAAAGGCAGGGTAGGGTAGGTTGGCGGTGGTGGTGATGGTGGTGGGCAGAGGGGGGGGGGGGTGCAATCGTGGAATATCGGGCAGGGCAGCGCTGGCTCCTCGATCGTCTTCGATCGGGTTTGCATACCGCTCCTACGCGCTCGTCCTCCTGTCCTCGCTCGACCACGTCGACGAATCCCGACGGTCGCGTCCTCGATAGTGCCCGAATCGATGTTTTTCTCTTTCGACGCATTTTTTTTCTCCTTTGCCTCGAATGTCCCGGGAACGGCGCGAATAGCCTTCGATGTTATCCGATGAGGAATGTACGTGGTTCGGTATAAAATGTCTTCCCTTTTTTTCTTCCAAAGTAATTTCGAATAAGTTTTTACCGATAAAGTTTCGCGACTCCAGGGCCCCCCGTGTTATTTGATCGAATAGCGAAGAGACGTGAAAATCCGAACGGTGAAATCGTCTTGATATCACCCACTTTCGTCCCTACCCGATTCTCGGGTGAAACGGACTTGCGGATAGGCGATCGGACGCGCGAGAGTGGCGAATCGCGTTGTCGCGCAAAAGTGTAACTTATTACCATGCGTAAAGGAAAGTTTCCCGGCGTTGGCTTAGCAAAGAAGTCGAAGTCGAGGAGTTTTGTTGCGTCTTATCGAGCGACGGACGCTCCGGTTTGTAAGCGCTTTAATCCGGTTATCGGTTTCCTCGCAGCCCGGCCGATTATTAAAACCAAGATATTTCGAATTACCGGTTTGAACGCCTACGTTCGCCGATCTTTTTGACGCGCGCTAACAAAATAACGCGTTGTAGTATTTTCTACAACGCGAGAGTGCGATGCTCCGCCGAAAAGGACGACTCGTGCCCATGCAATTCGGCTGAACGGTCGCAACATGGAGCTCTCTCTCTCTCTCTCCCACCCCCCCCCTCCCTCCCTCTATCCCTCTCTCTTTCGGGAAAACTTGAGCAACGGGAGTGAGGGGAAGCTCGAGTAAACATTATTCTTGTCGAGTACACGGATAGGCTGGTAATATCGAAACGTTTTAACGCGAGAAAATGCAATTAGCGAGTGCGCCGCGAGGGAGACATCGGGGTTAAAGTATCGAGCATCGCGTAAGGACGTTATCCGTGCGTTTTAAAAGGGCTCCGGGCACCTCGATGTGCGCGCACTTTCTTCGAGCGGAATTCCGCGAGACTGGAGAGACGCCTATTCCCCTCGCGACTAGCGCGCAACACTCTGCGCGTCCTCGCAAATCTTTCGATCGTCCCGTCGGCCTCGAGATGGCAAAAGAGTGCGGAAGAAAAAAGGACGGGGGAAAAAAGAAAAGAGGCCGACCGGCGTTAGGGCTTATCGCGTTAATAGCACCGCGCAGTCGGGATCGAGCAATTTCGAGGTTATATACGAGCTTAATTTCGGGCACTCCTCGGCGTGATGCAAGTCGAAAGGCGAGGGGCCGAGGTAAAAGATCGTCATGCACCATCATCCGAAACTCTCTTGAATATTTTCGTAGAATAAAAAGAGAAGGACGGCGGCGGTTCGTGGGAGGAGGGGGTGGCCGGGGTCCGGAGGCGGGGGCCGGGGGCGGGTTCGGGGGTGGGTGCGGGGTTGGAGGGTGGGGTGGGGTGGGGTGGGGTGGGTTGGACCGGGTGGTAGTCGGAGGTGGGGTGTTAGCCGGGGCGGAGACGGTGCATTACGACCGGGACAGGGCATGGCATGGCTAGCTCAGGAAAGTACAGGATGTGAGAGGAGGGGTAGTTGATGCAGGAGGGTGCATGCGGAGGAGGGCGGTTGCCCCAGTAAAAATCGATCCTCCCCACTCTTTTCCGACTTTTTCCCCTAGAGAGGTTCGCAACCATGAGAGGATGAGGCAGGGAGGGTGGCCAGGAGGAGGAGGAGGAGGAGGAGGATGATGAGGAAGAGGATGAGGAAGAGGAGGAGGTGGAGATCGGGGACGGCGAAAGAGGAGGAGGAGGAGGAGGAGGAGAAGGCGGAGGAGGAGGAGGAGGAGGAGGAGGCGGTGAATGGGGGGAGGGGGTGGCTCGCAGGGTTACCTACGTACCCTGTCTGTCTTTGTGTATCCACATCTCTGAATCTTCGTAAGCGTCCACGTGCGTGTGCGCCCGAGTTGGTGCACTTTGCGAGAGAGTGTGATCGAACGGATTTTTCGCGAGTATTGGTGAAGCCACCACGGTGAGGCTCTCTGGGTCTGCGTGCCCGCGGTATCTCCTACGTGCACCACCCAAACGCGCCCCTCTCTCCGCCTTGGACACTTTTTTTCCCCCGATTCTCCACGGTGTGAGTCCACGTGCTTTCGCTCGCTCTCTCGTGTGTGCGTACAGTACACCTCATTGACGGTGGTAAACGCCCTGAACTTTCCCGGTGTCTTCACTTTCCCGATCTTTATGACTAGGAAACCGAGTTGGACGTTGGATTATGGTGTCGTATGCTCCAGTGAAAGTTGCTCTCCTCCGGAACTTACCGGGCTATGCGCGCCGCGCCAACCGACTCGAGACGAGGAAAGATCGACGCGTTTCGCGGCCCAAAAGGCTCCTTTCGGAAGCAAAAGCGTACGTTGCGCGAATTCGAAGTGTCGCCCCTACCGACCGATCGTGCATCCTTCGGGCCGATCGATAATCGTCTTAACGACCAAAATGCGGTTCTGCCTGCCTGGCGGTGGGCGAAACTCGCCGACGAAAGTCTCCGTTCGATCACGCTCGAGGCCGCGAGTTTCGGCCCTTTGACCGATGGAAAGAGGCGATCGACGTTTATCGGCCGGAGTCGAGCCGCCTGGCCATGGGTTTCCGCGTGCCACTTCGCGATTGGAGCAAAATCCTTCGATCGACGCACCGAGAAATATGGCGCGTCAAATTTCCTTGCGACAAATTCACGAATCCGGACGGTATCGCGGACATTTCTTTCGCAAATCGCGCCATAACGCGTCGATGCAGATATCCGCCGAGCTTCTTCCCGACGGTCGACTCGGGTTTTTTTTACGAAGATGCAGCATCGCTTTTCTCTCTCGTGCGGAGGTGGGAAACTTCTGGCCGAACAAGGTCGCCATCGTCGTCGCTGAGAGTGACGTTTGCGTGGACGTCGATGGTGATTTCTATTTTTAATCCGATCCCCTTGCGCCGCCAAATAATGCCGATCGCAGCGCGATCTTCGAGGCTCGATCCCCTTAACGGATAATCTCGTCGGATCGAGTACCATCGTATTCTCGAATCGGTAAACGCGTGTCGGAACTTTCCGACAAAGTTATCCGTGTTTCTCGTCGAGTTCATATCCGTGACTTAGTACGAAAAGCTGTGACGCATGGTCTACGGCTACGGGCAGAGCCCTCGTAACGCGATTAACGCGCGTCGCGTTATAACAGAAATCGTCTCGAGCGAAACGTCGAATCGATGAAAAGCAAACGGCACTTTTTCCTACTCCGTTGAGCGACGTTGGCGATCGAATCTTAAATTTTTGCGCGTTGGTGCCGAACGTCTCGTATCGAAGGAATATACGGAGGACTTTGCATTATAGGAGCGTAACATTGCCATTTTCGGAGGGCTACCCGCGTCGAGGCAGGTAAACGATAATTATGCCCAACCGCGGGAGAGTTAACAACCGTCATTTATGCCGTCAACGAGTCTCAGGGCATCGCCGTATATTAATACGTGGTAAAAAATTGCTCATCCTGCCCAACTTAGATACGTTTCTTGCACGAAGAGGTCGGCGGAACGAGGTAAATCCTCTTTCGGCGATCTACACGCGAGCCAATTAATATTCCCTTGGTTCTTTTGCAAAGAGCACGTCGAAAGATGAAAACATTGCCGGTATAGAGAGAGCATCGCCCACGTCCCTCGCCGATTTCAATAAAATCTGACAGAGTAACAATTATACGCGTACAAGGAGAGTAACCGTATCGTAGCCGCGGATGTTCGGTCGGCTACGGAAAAGACGCCCGTAAGTGGTTCCAAGCAACGTGTTGCGGATGGTAATCGACATTTCCGCGAGCGTAATATTCGAAGCGATAGTTTTACCACACTCGCGATAAAGAAGAAGAATCATCGCGAAGGCGTGCAAATCCGGATCCAAATACGCCGAGTCTTCGATCCTCGGCGCTATACCACAAACGTCGTCGAATGACGCACTCGACGAGCGGAACGTACCGCGATACGCGATTCTTTCAAACTTTACTCGTATTTTCCTCATAGCTCGCTGGATATTTACGGCTACAATTACGATTACGCTCGCCGTACATATAAACCAATGATCCTGCACGATATCATTGAAATCACGAGTCTCGGGATCCGCGTACCGTGCGCCGTCCTCCGCGACCACGAAATTATCAGGTCCTCCCGCCCATCATCTTCCTTCGTATCCCGCATTATCCAGAAGCGCCGACAGGCGACGTCGTCCTCTTCCCTTTCCACCGAGGAAAACACCACGCGCCTCCACCCTTCCCTCCGCCACTGCCCGCACGCCGGCCCTTGGTCCCATCGACGACGACCCCCACCCCCACCTCCCTCGCCCCGCTCCCTCCCCGCCCTCGGTGTTTTTCACGCGTGGAAATTATTTTTTACCGTTTCCCTCCTCGATACCGGAGAATACGGCTTCCAGGGAGCCATCGCATCCCCCCCTTTTTCCTTCCGAAAAAACTCCAGGACCTCGCGCGGTTAGCCAACAATCGCACGCACTGTACTCTGGCGAATGTATTTCCGCACTGGCACACGCTCGGCTCCTCCGTGTGTGCCCCCGCGCGCGCACCGCCGCGCGACCGGCCGAATGCCGGAGCGAGCGAGCGGGCGAACGGGGCGGCGAGTCACCGCGAGCGCGCTGCTCCGCTCGCGAGCGCTCGCGCGCGCGCGCGCGCTCCTCCGCTCTTGGAGCGCGGCGCGAGCGTGTGCGAGTGGCTCGGTGAGAGGATAGCGTGGCTGTGTGTACGTGCTGCGGCAACGCCGCCTCCGCCGTCGCGGCGCTTCTGTCGTTCGCTGCAACGATGAAAAATTACCCAGAAGCGGGAAGAGAGAGAGAAAATGGGGGAGAGAGAGGGAGAGTGAGCAAGTGCGAGGGCGAGCGCGAGAGGGGCGAGGGTGGGCCGCTGTTCGCGGAGGTGAGAGCGAGAGGGTAGGAGGGCGAGCGGGCGAGCGGGCGAGCGGGCGGCGGGTAGGGGGGCGGGATAGACGAGCGGTTTTTTCTCTAGACCCCCGTCGTCTAGCGCTGAGTTCGCGAGCCTGACAGACAGCTGCAGCGGAGCCCTGATATATCGACCGGGCCACCTAACCAACTACCCGCACTCACTATTATACACCTGCCCACACGCACGCACCGATGCACCTACATTCGCGCCGGGCAGACATGCTGGCGTGTACGAAAAAAAGGCGGCGCACCGACACCGGCCCTCTCTGCGAGGTGGGAGCGCTCTTTGCGTTCTTATACACTCAGACACGTATACACCGAATTCTCCCTCCCCTCCTCCCTCCCAACCCCACCCCCCACCCCCAACCCCTTGCCCTTCCTGCCCGCTAGCCTGCATGCCTGCCCGCCTGTCCGCCTGCCTGCCTGCCTGCCTGCCTGCCCGCCTGCCTGCCTGCCTGCCTGCCTGCATGCCTGCCCGCCTGCCTGCCTGCCTGCCTGCCTGCCTGCCCGCCCGCCCGCCCGCCTGCCTGTCCTCCACCCCTCCCCCCCCCCTCCTCCTCCACCCGCCGCCGCCCGCCCCACTCCACCGACCACCCGCCCGTCTACCTACCTACCTACCTACCTACCTACCAACCTACCTACTCGCCTCTTTCTCCCTTTTTCCTTTCCGCCTTCTTCTTTCCTTCTCCTCTTTCGTGCCTCCCCGTCTTTTTGCGTCCTTCTTTCGCTACCTCCCCCCGACGTTTCTTTTTCTCCCCCTTCTCCAACTTTACTCACCCTCTCCAACTCTCTCGCTCTCTCTCTCTCTCTCTCTCGCTCTCTCTCTCTCTCTCTCTCTCTCTCTCTCTCTCTCTCTCTCTCTCTCTCTCTCTCGCGCACGCACTAAGACGCACACA
>JBCFXI010001680.1:0-43728 GCA_038496175.1 Ampulex compressa
TATATATATATGTTCCATAAGGAACATACATTCTTTTTTTCGAAGAAAATGGTTCAAGAAACCAAAATATTTTACGCGCTCTTTTCCTTTCGCGGTTCTATTTTCTTCTACGAACTAGAAAATCAAAATAGGGTAAAAAATTAGATTTACTCGGATTCTCGCTTTTACAGGAGCAAATCTCACCGACCGTTTATAGCCTTGTCCGTAGTATCGAATTTGCAAATCTAATCGCCGGTAAAGATGCTTACTCGAGCGTTTACGAGAAAGGCCAAACACCTTAATTTCATGGTCAGTGGGATAATTAATTAACCGAATGGAAAGTTTGACGAAAGATGATGAACGAGATATTCCGAAGGCCTTCGATTAAGTCGGAGTCGGACCATACTGGATTGAAACCGAAAGACTTGTTCCCAGAAAAGTCCTCGAGTTTACGATATATATATATGTAAAACCCGTTTGTTGTAATCGATGAGAAGTTATTGTGGTCAAAATTAAACCGGACTATATATGTGCTAAAAGCAAAGAGAAACAAAGATTATACTCGTTCTTTAGTCTTACAGCTGAGATTCTAAACCACGATATATAA
Source organism: Ampulex compressa (assembly GCA_038496175.1). NCBI lineage: Eukaryota > Metazoa > Arthropoda > Insecta > Hymenoptera > Ampulicidae > Ampulex > Ampulex compressa. The sequence goes on from JBCFXI010001680.1 coordinate 587, forward strand.
GGTGATTGTTCTAATTAAATCTTTTTTCAAAAGGATGATAAACGATCCATAAAAATCGTCGAAGAAATCGACGACTTGTCGACGAAGAACCGGCTGTTGATTCATGAACGCCGAGTTTCCAAGCGTCGCGATCGAGCATTGGACTTTCGATACTCGCGCGGAAACGGCAAGAATACGAGCATTGCGTGCAACAATGACATAATCGCATTACTCCAGAAATATCTGACTATCGCACGACAATTTGAATATCGGTGGAGAGAACCTTGTTAGTTACGTGCCACGACGACGTTGGCCAATCGTACGCCAACCGTACGCGTGTATCATCGTTGGAAATTTCTCCCTATCTCACGATATCCGCCATTTCACCTGGCGCGGTTAAAAAAGCGCGAACGATTTTGGAGCTGCTCCTGGAAATAATTTTACCCGTCCACTCTAAAAATAAGCTCATTTCGTAGGTGGGATTTGAGGGAATGTGATTCTATGTTTTTCGAAATTTAAACACCTCCTCCCATCGTGAAGAAATTTGCACAATAAGAGTTTCTTTATAATTTTTAGTATTGTAAGCTTAGCTTATCGTTACCATAATGCTTTTAGATTAAAACAAAAGAACGATTTTAATTCGATCGATAAGCGATAAGAATTGATAAGCGTAGTCTCGTCTCGCAAAAATGGCCAGGAATGGTTGGATAAAGGTTCGTATTTAAAAAGAAAAATTCAGAAGCCGATAAACGATGAGCGAAAACCCTCGTAATTTGACGTGGACTGCGCTATATTCCATTTTGAACGTAATCTGTTGTGCAAATCAGAAAGTTATTATCTCAGCGTGGACCGATAGTTCTCCATCGATGCAAAAACATTCGAAGTACATGCAAGGAGTACGGCCACATTTCTTGTCGATTGGCAATTTAGCAAATTGTCCGGCACGAATAAGAATTCCAGAATAAAAATGATTCCTCGAAGACATCGCGGGCAATTAAGAATAATTTTGAGCTCTGAACTTGTTTTTCCTATCGCGCATACGCAAAAGTGTTTTTGCGCCGGATAAGTGCGTACCCTGTATTGCGAAAACAAACGTGATTTTACTTTTTGCAAACAATCCCCAGCGTTTACGTTAATTGATTTTCAACAAACTGATTAAGATCGCGATTAAGATCGCGTCACGCGCTCTCGAGATATCGATCGCAAGGTTCAAAATTTATTCGTTATAATTATACAGATATACTGCAGTCGTTGACCTTTGACGGATATTCAATAATGGACCATGCAGCATCCGCATCCCGAACGCCATCTTTTTTTTCGATATGTAGACGTTTCGATTTTTCACGTTCTCTGCATAGAGAGCCTCGCACCCTTCTTTGTTCGATATATTTTGTCAGTCAATGGCACATACTTAATCTTATCGCATCGAGAGTTAATCACGAAGAATGGAAGACTTCAATTTTACTATTAAAACTTGAGCTTTTTCTATCTCGAGTACTATAAGAGTTAAAAAATTAATAATCGCAGTTTTCTCCGAAGTCAGGTGAAGTTAAATACATTAAACATAATTACGGTAGTTATCCGTGCATAATGCTTTTTTTTCACGCGCCATATTAATCTTGATAAAATCTCGCACTGATATTTTCTGCATATTATTTACGAACGATTTATCCTCCAATGACTGAATCTTTTCTTACCGTGTTAGCCGTGTCATTCGTAATTACGTTATATCATTCTGAATGCATTAAATTTGTCGTACACTTAATCCGTGTCGTCGTTTTTCATATATCATCTCGAGTTTATCGTACGCCTAGAAATTCAAAGGTCTAACAAAATTACAAAAATTTGTTTTCTATATAATATTTCTCTTGATACAAACAGTACTGTTCGTTTAAGATTCCTCCACTGTATTTTTAGAATACGGACAGAAAACAGTTGTTCGGGAATTTTTTAAGGTCACCATTCTCTATCAATTACAAGGAATTCGGAGTAGCAACCGTAAATCAAAGATTAGCATATCAGTGACTCGTTATCTCGCTAAACACGAGAAACGCAACCATTCAGGAACTGTTTTTACCCCTCGCTTATTTTTTACCGAATTCCTCGTAGAGTAGAGAAATTTAATTCAAGAGCAACTCAAACGTGATCCTCGTGGCCGAGCAATTTATATGCAGAAACGTGTCTCGCTTCACGTGTTCTCCTACAGTTCAACAGTAACGCACCAATTACGGTGGATTCCTTCGAGTATCGTCAGTTTACCACTTCCACTCGATCCAAGTGCGTTACATACTTCTAAATTAATTACCAATCGCCAGTCTCTGATTACTCTCTAATTAATTCTCCTCCGTGAATCGAACCTATAATTACATCGACCCTTCGAAAAGCCTCGGATACTCAATAGAAATTAGACTTCTATATTAACTCGTCGTACTCGTAAATCGCCAAATTAATTCCGGCCACTGTAACATCCAAGAAAAATACAAGTGTAAAGGTTTAACATATTATAGCATCCTAATATATTTACACAACCCTTTGCGATCATTGGCCGAGTCCGTCTCTCGAATCTATCCACATCTTCGCGAGACACGCGCCACTCACACTACGCTCTGCTCACACATGCCACGCGTGTAGAACGCGTTAAAGTCCGATGCACGAAGAAGTATACAATGCATCAATCTCGTTTGATCCTGGCATCGATCATCGTTACGCGAGTCGCATGGAATTAAATCGTTTCGCGAACATTCTTATGCCTCTGATATTTATCGATAGGTCGGCAGCGCGTTATGATCATCAAGGTTATTTATTTCACGACAAACACGCCGGCCGAGTGTCACAGGTACGCTACTTCCCTATTTTGCCACGGCACGGTTAGTATTCCTTTTCTGACGTAGCGCTTTACGCCCTGTCGCGTTCCATCGTTCAGCGGTTATTTATTAGATAATTGCCGTCGAGCCTTAGCAGTGAATTACCGGCGGCCGGCTCCCGAAGACCGTGGAAACCTTTGCTCTTGTCCATTTCAATAACGTCTACTTTGTTGTTTTATTATACTTGGATTAATCTGGTTATCGTGCATACGACACGTATCTAAAATACATTACGATCCCGTTGTAATCGTAATGTACAGGTGCATTTCTCACGATAGCCTCGGAAGCTCTTTACACTGTTTACTACCTCTGACTATAAAAAAGAAAGAAAAAAAAAAGAACGGAAGATTTTTCTTCAATCGTGTTATTCCAAAATCGTGTAAAGAGATAAATAGACCTGGATCGTGTAAGAATATAAAAAAAAGAGAAATAGACCACGCGAGAGAAGAACGAAGCTATCATCGGTTTCGTAGAGACACGATAGCTCTTAAAGAAGTCGGTGTTATCGATGTGGAATCCAGTAGCCGCGGCATCGAGTAGAGCCAACAAGCGAGTCGTACGTCAATGCTAATGCCTGACATTCGTTAATTCGATTGAACCGAGCGTAGGCTCGTAGGTGACACGACTCGTCCACCGCTAATTCATCCTTTGAATACCACCGTTACGCAAATATTGGCGCGGCGGGACGCCGTGGCGGGTTTAAATGGTTTTTCCGATTGCGTTAATCCGCTCCTGCGAAGCGACGTATGCGCGAGCCGCGATTTTGCGTTGTCACCAATATTACCGTAGGCGCAATCCCTTCTTCTTCGCTTCATCGGAATTTCTTTAGCGATCTGCGCGGTTTCGGTAAATAGGACGTCCTTGGACTATGTTTGCGCACAAAGTATTGCATTTTTTTAAAGAATTACACGAAAATAATTTACGCTCGATAAGGTCTTGTCCCGTGGAAATTCTATAAAAATGTAATGATGCTTGATAAAATAAAAAAAAATTAATATGAATAAAAAATTCGTAATAAAAAATAATAAATTCGTAATAAATCCCACGAATTATTAGATCATCCCAAAAGTTTCCCTCCTCTTCTAAGGAAATAATAGATGCACGACATTTCTTCTTTCGTATATCACTTCCTCGAATCCGCTAGAGGACGACGGAAGATAGCCTACGACATTTTATAAATCACATTTCACGCTTCTATACACATCGCCGGATACAGCAGCTACCCGAGAACGGCGAGAGACGCCTTTGGGACGACCCAATATCGGGAGTCGCGTCGCCAAAGAGCAAAAAAGAAAAACACCGTTACGAATCTGAAAATCCGCGTCGCCACAAATGATTCAAGCAGCGTATCCAAAATCCTTCGCGGCGGCACGCAACCCAATTCCCCGCCGACCAGTTTTCCGCAATCTCAATTTGCTCTCGTATTTTAGGTAAAGCCCACCTCGGATCGAGGCTGAGCGCGGCGCACCGGTGAAAGTTTTCCGACTTGGAGCACCGAGGTCGTACTTGACACACGGACCAGGCGTCGGGAGTTGAACGGCCGGGTGAAAAAAGGGGCGAGGAGAATTATGCCCAACTTAAGGACGCCGAGTCTCGATAATCCTGGCGAATTTATACGATGCTCGGAGAAGTAACGTGAAGCCAGCGCCGTACTGTTTCTCTTTCCGCGAAGAGAGCGAGATCGAGGAGTCTCCACACCCCCCGAGCAGCCCTGCTCGACTCCGCAGACTCAGGCGGGGCTTTTCCTCGGATCAGGAATAAAGGATACGCGCGGTGCTTCCAGCGACATCGAGGCGAGCTCGAATTCCACGAGGAAGGGAGAGATTCCGCGGAGGACTCGCGAGAGGTGATCCTTCGAGTGTGTTTTCTTTCGAGTGAACTCCGGTCGAGCGACGTAGAGCGGCAAGATGAAGTTCATAGGATCCTTGTTCGGCATTGGCTCGCCGAAAAAGATGGGCAGGCAGTACATGAAGGTCGGCAGGAACGCGCTTTTCGGTGTAAGGACAGACCAGAGCGATGATATTTGCTCGGAGAAGGTTTCGAGGCCACTGTCCTTGTTCATATCCAGAAAGGGGAAGCTCAAGCACGGTGAGTTTATAAGTTGTACATACATAAGCGCTCCTAACTTTATTGCTCGTCACACTTTTAAGACAAAGCGCGCCTGTTACATCGGTCGCTAACGAGCATTTTTGAGCCTCGCGCCTTTCCTGATCATTCTTATTTGAATTCTTCGTCCGGGCTTGTGGAGTTAGAATTGAGGTCGACGGAAGGATACTGTGCGTGAGGAAGATCGAGTCACTGTGCGTGGCTTCGATGATTAATTTACAGTTATGGATAACTGTTTTTTAACCGTTCGCCATTGATACGATTAATGATTTGAGAGCGGAATTGAAAGTTTTTCGATCGATATATAGTTTTAGGATTAAATAAGAAACCCAGTTTTGTAGGATAAATCGATAAAAAGATCCATCGTGGCTGTCGAGAGAAGATGTAGATTTCATCACGCAATCAAGAGGTTATACGTCGATGGCTAACTTTAATAAAAAAATATTTCAAGGAGAATCGAGTAAAGTATATTGGAATATGTCAAAAATATGATATTGATAGATTTATGGACAACGAGTTTAATACGAGAGGAATATCCAGAGTTTTTATGAAAAATTAGTCGATCCGACATCGACTCGTGTCAAGCAAGTCCGAACGATGACAACCCGATCGATGATTCGAGGAACGAGTTTTTTTCCCTACCCGGAAGAGCGCAGGGCTCAACAAATTTTTTTCGCAAGTCGACGCGATCGAATCTTCTCTGCCCGTTTAGAACAGCTTCGCGTTTGGAATCGCTAATCAATCGACTCCGCGTTCGAATTCGTCGAGAATACGGAGGAATAAGAATAGACCGGGATAGAGAAGGATGAAGGAAACAGATAAGGAAAAAGTTAAGAGGTCGACTCTTCCGCGTGTTACTTAACATGCAAACGCATACCGAATAGTACGAGAGCATTAAGCGCATCGATGAGCTTCGCGAGAATTTCGATTCTATACGTACGAGTATATATATCTTTATATATCATTTATATTTATATTTCATTATTTATATACTTTTATATACCCTGATATGCTCGTATATCGGTGCGTCGAATATACGGTCGATTATTTCCTCAAAGTAATCGAATCGACTCGATTAAATGACCGGTCGAAGGAAATATCCGATCGATCGATCTAATCTCCCTCATCCGGCAAACTCCTTTGGACACCCGTTGGAAAAAACCTTGGTCTTGAAAATTCGTTCGCCGACACAACCGGTCGGTCGACAGTCGTAATCCTTTCGACATCGAAGAACGTCCATTTGCCACCGCCCTCCTTTTCCTTTTCCGCGGATGCGGAGGCCTGCGGCTTTAGGATCGGGAAGTGGATTCCAGTTTAGCCGAGAGAAATTTTGAATCGTCGCGAGAATTCCACATTTTCTCCCGCCTTGGAACGCGCGGGGTTTCCTCCCTCTCTCTCGCGATGGATTAACCGCGCTTACGAGATCTGCTTCCAGGTTAGAACCACGTAAACGATACCGCGTTTCGGCCGTAATGCGCTCTCTTTCGGACGTATCTTCCATCGCCATAAGTCCCCCAAGAAGAATAAAGATTAAATACAACGGGAAAAAAATCTATTAATCGCTAAAGTGGATGTTTTCCTGCAAAGCGTAATTCATATTCAATCCTCTATCGGCTGAATTATATCCGCAAATTATGCAACTTGCAAAAAATTTATTTTGATACTTCAGCTCAGTACTGCTGCCAATCGCCATCAGTATTATTATCGTTTACCGATCTCACTACCTGTCTATCGAAACTGGATTTACACCTCTTTATCATCAATGACTACGCAATTTCGTTTATCGGCCAATATTAAATTGAACAAAGCGTTGGTATTGTTTAAGGTATTAAATGCTAATTAGTCATAAACAAAAAGTTTACGTTAAATTATGCATAAATGATGGGATATCTCATTTTTTTTTTAAACAGACTTACACCACTTTCAAAATAAACGGTGAATATAATTAAACCGCGTACGTCGTCTCGTGAGAAAGTCAAATTATTCTTTGAAATGTCCATATATTGGCAAGTCAACCGAAAGTTACACGGGCCCAGAGAGGGTTAGAGTATCGTATACCGTTCGAAGTCGATTCTAATGCGTCGGACCTCTGGGATATCGCGCACGAAGGACCCAGCGGTGATGGATGATACTTGAACCCGGGTCCCTCCCGTGAAAGTCCCTCGTTCTGTTCGCTACGTTCTAACGGCGGAATTGGAAGCCGTGTGCACGACGGCGAAGCGTAATCGAGGCGATGCGTAACTCGCAGCGATGGGGTAATCTTTCATCCATCACGCGTCCCACTGACCCACTGAATCTCCACCGGTCGTTTACATCCTCGCCAACGAGCCATTGTCCCTAGCTCGAGTCTCCTCCTTTGACTTTTATTTTCATGTCGCTTCCCCGACGTGGAAAGGCTTCTATCTTGATTTAACGCGACGGGGGTGAAATAAAGTTTAACTCCATCGACGTTCGAAGGTTGATATTGATTTTATTTTGATTCAATGTGCTGGAGTGATGTCGGTCAGGTAAGAAACGTCCTGTTTGGTCGCCTTTTCTGAGAGGGGGAAGATACCGTGGCTCTGTTCTAAACTCGATTTATGGGAGAAGGATGTACATTAAATCTTTAGTATATTGTAAGAGTAATGAGTATTAGGTGTACGACTTTGCCTCCATTGGATTTTTTTGCGGAATTAGAGTTTTATCGTAGAAAACTGGTTATACATTTATGATTCAAAATATCGTCCATCGATGGTTAGGACGAGAGCACAGTTATAGTTCTAATAGTACGATATAGCTTGGAATAAAATTGCGCGGTTATTTCCATATTGACAAATTTTGCGTAGCCTCATATCCCTCCAGTATTTCTAGGCTGAGGAATGATCCAGTGCCATTGGATTCGTCGTCCTTCGTAGTCGGTAGCGTAATTAAGGGGAAACAAAGCAGCGCAAACGTGACTTTGCGTTAATCAGAAATAAAAGCGGAAGAATGCTCGACAAAGGTCAGTTGCGGGAAGTCGATGAAAGTTGAGCAAACGGACTCAAATGCGCTCACGATCTGTCCTTGATTTTCTTAATCGCCTCTACCGCGAATCGATCATCGCCGGACTGCGATTAAGTCGTCTTATAAATCTCAGGAGCCTAACTTCCACGGCTTCGCTTAACGATCGTCAGTGTCATAAATCTCCGGGGTTTCGACGATAATTATAAATAACAGCGCCTACGCGTTGTAATTGTATTACATTTCAATCATCGTTAAAACCATCGATCAAATCATTTTTAAATAATTCAAGTTCAAGTTCTATCGAATAAATGGATTAACCTTCTTCGTCAATAAGTCGCGCATGCGCGTTTTCACGATGCAAACCTTTTCGTGTTTATTACACATATACATACATACATATATACATATATATGTATATATATAATAGATATATATCCACATTCCTTATATCATACACACATACACCTACGCATACACGGAGCGTCTCAAAAAAAAAACACAATCACCCTTGCAAATAAAACCTCGCATCCATTAGTCCGCCTCATCGACCTGCTTTGGAAAAGACATCGTCTCAATCCGTCAAAAAGATCCAATTATTTCTCTCCGCCGAGGCTCGAATATCCGCGAGGCACCAAAAAATTGGCAAAGTAAGGGCCGCCCTCGAGCAGACGCTTCAAAGCCAGGCGTGCAGCTGCGCTCGTATTTACACACCCTGGAATTCCCGATGGTCGAGTTCTCGAAAAAGGATTCCGGCGTGTTTGCATTCGCAAATTGGCGACGGGGACGCCTTTTGGGCCGGGCGATGGATCTTCCTTGCCGCGGCCGGCCGCGCGCGCGCTCCTCGGTGAATGGACGGCTGGTCAAAGAACTCTCGGCTCCGCTTACGTAAGCTTTCGACGTAACGCGCGTGCCGAAGCGGGCGGACAAGTTCAATTACGCGCCTCCGCGGCTTCGATCGGACGACGCTCCACGATTATCCCTAAACCTCTCTTCCCCGGGACCTCGCCCTGGAATTACGCGCCAGGCTTCGTTTCGCCCGCGAGACTCGAGCCCTGATTCGTCGCTGGCCGTTTACAGTTGCGTCGAGTTTTTCTCCCTTCCAGGATCGCGGTCCTCGTCGCTTCGAGCCTTTGCGGACGAGCGTCGACGAGCGGCCGCCTGAGACTTTTTACGTATTTCACTCCCGCGTTGCACGCTTGGAAGCTGTTTCGTGAACGGTTGTCGGAGAGGTGCTTGCCTAATTGTTTCTAATACTACATACGATTATCCTGTTGGGTTTATGTGTAATATATTCTGTGTGGAACGCAGGAGTGGTAAAAGGCTGTTCGCGTAAAGGGTTAACTCTGTAGGATCGTGCACGAGTCACGGTGGGTATTAGACGGTGCTCGATCTGGGAGATTAGAATGTAAAACGTTCGGAGTTTTTGATTATTTATGCCCGACTTTTCAATTTGCTTTAGGAACATCCTTGCTTGGATGCTTTATAATTTAGCGATATCGAGTACCGTTAGGTAAATATCGCGTAACGTATTATCTCGGCGATTCGATCTCGGATCGGGTAAAGTTTCACCGGACGTTTATAAATCATTTACGATTTTGAGGATTATGAAAGAACGAGTTACCTTGTCGTAGCCGATTTTCCCGCGCCGCTAATTATATCCGCCTTTCTTTTTCCTTTAGCGATGTGAAATTATACAAGAGTTCCGATCGGAGCGGTGGCAGGAAATAGGGATTTAGAGAAAATGCGGGTTACCGAAGGTCAACGCGAGTCGGATAAGGCTTCCCACCGAATACGTAGATCATCGCGATTTGCAAATGGTGCTCGATAAGACTTAAATCCATTTGCATGGGATGAAAGATGGGCAAGATGTCCATGGGGAATTAAATGTCCGCGATTCACCTTGACTTCTAGCCAATGCTGTAGCCCTGATACGACATTAATTAAGTATCGCCTTCGTCCGAATGTATAAATCGTAATAATATCATAAAGTACGATTTAACGCTGCGCCTGATAAGATTTTAATGTTTATGCCGTCCGTATGTATATTGAATCGATTTAAATAACCGGTATCGAGAGGGTTTCTTTGACCCGGCATAGTGTATCCTAAATTCATATTATTGTTCCGCGACGATTTACGGAAACTTTGCTTCTTTAATACTTCGATTCTCGCTCGATTTATCCGACTTGGAATTACGCGTAATCAACAAAACGTACGGTTTGTCGTTTCTTCCGATAATTCTCGAATTCCTGCAATTATTTCTCTAATTTCTCCAATAATTTCCTTCTCGTCCAGTACGCGTGACGTATATACACGGCTAACGGGTTAACAGCACTCGCCTTCCTTCTTCCCTTCGTATCGCTTTCGCACGAGATGTAATCCGAGCAAACTTCGCTTCATTCGAGGAATGTTGGTGCGTGCGAAGAAATACAAGAGGATAGAATAGCTCGCGCATAACCGCGCAGTTCGGTGTACGCGAAATTTCCAATGATGCGCCAGTAATTAAGCGACTAATTTGCCATTCCGAGTTAGCCCTCGAAAAGATGGAATAACTTAACTGACGAAATGGGGATTTCTAGTCGGCGATACGTATTGGATTAACGGTGCTTATTCAGAATGGGAAGTGGTTCTTTGAATTCGAGGCGCTAAAATATCCTTTGGGGAACGAAACCATTTACGTAGATCGAGCGGGAATCGTCCCGCTAATATGGAAAGTCAAGAATATCCAAATCGAGAGAAGTCAAAGCCGATTTTACGGAACAGATAACGTCAGCTAAAATAACGGACACGATGCAAGTGGGACATAGCGTTTTCAATAATCTTTCATTCCTGTTCCTATATTCGTAAGATTTATTTACGTTGTCCTAAATAATTGGATTAGAAATTAAATTAAATTAAATTAAATTAAAACAGCTCCGATCCTCCGAAGTATTCGTAAAAGGCGGAAGTGCCGCTGGCATTGATTCCTTACAACAAAATCCCAGCGAGCATCGAATTGCTCGTGGACAGCTACACGGAACAGGTGAAAACTAACACCACCGTAGAAACTTAACGCGATAAATATACGGATCGAGAGAACAGTCTGTCAAATCATAGACAACGATCGACCATCGACTCATTAGATATACCATTATGATAATTCCTTGAATCGACAAAAGCAGAAAATACGTTAATCCTTTTAAACGGCACACACCACTCTATTTATCTTCCTTACCATTTCAAATATAGACGACCATCTCAAATTAGGCGTCGTCCTTTGACGTGTACCGACACGATAATCCAGCACGCTCGCAAAAGCCAAGAGGGCATTGGCACGAGTTCTTCGGTACGAAATTCCAGCCAGCGTCGAATCGCTCCTCGACGGGTATCCAGAACCGGTGAAAAGTAATAGCCGCGAGGAAACTTGGCATAATAAACCAAGATATTGCGTCCACGACGCGTGTCCATTAACGCAATACGCTCCGCAACGGCAATCTGCTCGAATGCATTGACATTAGTGCGCCGTATTCTCAGATCCGCGCCGGCTATCGACTTTCTAATGCGGCGCGCGCCCGCCTGCAATCTGCCGATGCAACTGTTCGGTCATTATAACGTATCACTGTAGCGCCATTATAGCGTCCGAGGCCTGCGCCGCGTTTCCACAAGCGGAGCCGAGCTCCCGGCGCGGAATCGTGAGCGGCGAAGCGCGTTTGGCCGAATTATGGGCATTTTGAAATTGGAGAAAGATACGTCCTTGGCGCGATGATAGGAGTAGCGAGCGGTGGCTTCGCGAGTACGAGCAATTAGAGTAGCGTGGATTTTAACGAGCTCGCTCCCTGGGAGATATAATTACCTTGGTCCTTACTTTTCTCTTTTTTTTATTTTTTATTTATTTTTTTTTTTATTGCCTCGGCTGCAAAGAGGAACTAGAAACATGGTACTGTAGGGCAAGAGTCGGGGGCAAGGCGGGAGATCCTTAGGAATTTTGGATTGTTCCACTCGTTAAGATATACGATATCGGGTTTAATGGATTTTACGAACCAATTAGCTCGTCGGAGAGGTGGCGAGCCTCGTTGGAGCGAAGTTAGATGCGGAGATAAAGGCGCAATACCTTTTTTCTTTAAGGAGAGCAAGTTTAAAGGCCGTTCTCGTTTAGTAACTCGTGCGAGATTTATTCGGCACTATAGTTGAAATACGATGGGAGAGTGATGACGTTTGAACTACCCTGCGGAGTCCTTATAGAACCACGAGAAATATACTCGATCGGAGATTTATCGACGATACTCAAATTAATCGTGAATTTCGGTCGATCTTACGTTTCTCCTTATTTCCGAATACTCGATAAAACGTATGGCACTCCGAGGCGGGCGGAAATTCTAACGGTCAAATCGGAAATCAATCCGAGTATTAAACCGAAAGCACCTGTTTTACGGTCCATATCGAGTGTCCGTAAGTGATTTTCCTGGGCGTCTAAGCGCTTTAATTTATGATCATCGAGTATCATCGATAAAGCCCAAAGCGTCGCCTTGATAATCCGGGCCTCGCGGATCGTATTTTGCCGGAGAAATATCCAGGCATCGCGACCGAGAGAAATGCTGATGGGGCGATTTGGCATTCGAGAAACTCGAACATTACGCAACGCGCCTGAGATTATCTAAGCGTTATCCAGTCGCGTATCAGAGACATTCTTTTGACTGGCGTGAGTTTAAAACGTAACGGCGTCCGCGCCTTTCCTCGCCTTTTCCAGGCCCAGGCGACGACCAAACGTAACGGTTATAACGGGATGTTTGAGATATGATTACGGCGATTTTTCGTTCCCTACTTCCATTACGAATCCACCTTTTCCTTCCGGCGAACCGCCGCTGTCATTAGTGCTTGTACGATAATCGCGAGATCCGTCGCGATGCCGGATAAACCTTTTTCGTTCCTCCTCTATCGCTGTGTTCTTTAACCCACTTGCTGGTAACCGTCTAAATCCTCCGTTTCGAAAAACCTCCGTAATTTGTTTGTCTTTAACGTTAAACCTATGGAAGTATTTTTTTTTTTATAAAAAAAGTTGTAGTTCGTAGTCGGACTTTTGTCGATAAATCGATAGACGTTTCTCTTTGATAGCCTGTTTCTTTAAGGATATACGTGGTATATACGAATATATCCTGGAAAGTGGCTGGTAGGTTTGGCGTTAAAGATATTTTATTTAAATAAATACCATTGGAGAGGTAAAATGTTACTTTTATATATTCCTGGGATTACGATAATTTATGGAAGGAGATTATCCTTCCGTAATGTACGGGGGGCATTTTCGCTGGATTTAGGATCACCGTACATAACAGCGAAAGGGTCAAATCGGTGGTTGGCGGAAATTGTCTGGTCGTGGCGACGAACCAAACGAAGAAAACGAAGAAGTTATCATTTTAGAAATTAGTGTCTACTTCGTTTGATATTAGTGATATTAATGCCATTATTAACATCGATTTGATTATTTTCAGATCAATATCCGAGACATTGAATAAATTATTTGAATTTTATATCCCTATCTCAACGATTCAGGATACTCCCTTATTAATGTTTCTATCCATCGCTCCCTTTTCGGTTATATCGATTGACCATAGAATTTTCATTTCATCGAATAACCCGTTTTATTGATAAGAACCAATATAGAAATACTCTATAAATAATCAAGAGTCCGCGAAATATTTCTTTCATTCCAACCACTCCGCGGACGTAAGAAGGTCGACGAACACTGCCCTATCGCCTTTCACAAAGGCGCTCCGGGGAAATTGCATCTCCGTATCCGCCCGAGAAAAGTGTCCTTCGATCGTGCCACTCGGAAGATATTCTCATTGATCTTCCGGGATCAATGTCACAAGGATTCAGATTCTTCCGCTGTTCGATCGAGAAGATCCCCGAAGAAGGAAAGAAATATCAAATATCGATAAGAAAATCGCTCCAATCAAATATCGTCTTTGTGAAAATCGCGCGAGGCTTGAAAAATGCACTCTACACGGATAAACAAAGTGTGCATAGACCAGGACACATTGAGAATCGCGGGAAAGCCACTTTGAACCTTAACAGACACGCGAATAGGGCACGTATGGAAAAATCGGGCTCCTGGCGATTAATAAAACGGTTCGAAAGGAACCGCAGCTGGCGTATCCGGCTGTCGGAGCTCGATTAATCTCGCTAGGCTTCTCTCGCGTCGTGCGTTTGTTTAGAAATTGAGGATAGGGATTATGAGGAGAGCGCAACGTTTTAAAGCGCATCCTCTTACTCCATTTACACGAATTTAAGGAGGACGGGAAAGCCAACGAGCCGAGGATTGTTAATCTGGACGGGATTGAATGAGAGTAACGAGGTTACGAGGCGTAGTCGAGAGTTAAGACGGTAATCGATTATCGTTCCAACGTCATTCTCGAGGAGGGAAATGTGTGTCGTGTCAGAGATCCGTGGAGCCAATCTCGGATAATGGACAGAAAGCGCCGGTGTGGATAGCCGTCGTTTCGGTTGATCCTCTCTAACCGAGGTCGGCAACCTATGGCCGACTATTTATCGTTATTATATTGCATTTTCAATTGCGGCTACCTGGATTTCTAGTAGGAATAAGTGTAAAATTATTCTCCTCGGGCTGACGATCGTTTGCTCGAGGAAGACGATTTTATGTCCATCCCCAGGTTGTGTGGACAGTTTATTTTGAAAGTGGTGTAAATCCATTTAAAAAAAAAATAAGATATCGCGTGATTTATGATTAATTTAGCGTAAACTTTTCGTTTATAACCAGTTAGTATTTAATAGCTTGAAAAATACCAACACTTTGTTCAATTTAATATTGGCCGATAAAAGAAAATGTGTTGTGATTAATTATGAAAGTGGTGTGAGTCCAACTTCGATAGGCGAGTGGTAAGATCGGTGGCTACTGCTTTTTACATTTGTACGATATACAAGTAGAAGCATTGCCACACTCGGTAATAATAACAGATATTTTTCGATCGACAAATATGCTAACATTTAATTTTCTCGAAACGAGAGAAAATCGACTTACACCATTTTCAAAATAAACGGTCCGTATATTGTTGGATAAACTTGATATAAAACTCGATCCTTTCTCGTTCGCGAATAGGCTTATCTAAAATAACATTAAAAATATTTACCTCCTGAGCCTTGAGAAAAAAAATGTCTGTCGACCATTGCTCTGTAATCTACGAATACTTCGAAGTAACGCCCTTTTATTTCATTTCCACCAAGTCGATTATTATTTTCTATCGAGATTGCTAGATTACTGTATATCGAGAGACGCCTCGTCGGTTGCTAAGCGAAGTATAAGTTCCATCCAACTCCTTTCTTCCTCCTACGAGCGTGGCGATACGCAGATACGGAGATTAAACTATCGCCCGAATACGAAGATCCAGGAGAAATGTTGGTTACAGGGAAATAACACGTGCGACGATTAAATCGTTACCTATACAATCCTGTAATATCCATCGCATAATATAATTACATAGAAAGATATTATCGCCGCCACGTGCTATACTTTCTCATTAAACAGAGGCACTTGGGCACGTGCAATAACCATTTTAGCATTTCGTCCATATTCATTTTACCTGCACGATCCGCATTATACACCTATTCGATAATCTTGTTTATCTGAAAGGAGCCCTCGTACGATTACAATAAACAATTGTCCAACAATGATATATTCATCGACGATCCTCTATTGTGAGTGGTCCTCCAACGTATGAATGCAGTCGATATTTATGAAGCAGTCGTATAATTGTAGTGCAAGACCATCGGGTATTCGTACAATCATAGCCGACAATTGGATCTCGACACATGTACGGATTCCTCCTCGATAATCATCGAGCCACCTCTGTTATGCAAGATTCATTCCCGTGTCGTGGTTAAATATAGATCAACATTACGCTTATAAAGTAAAATGTGCTGTGTAACGATCGCTCCTTGTACCGAGGATGTTAAATAATTTTTTATACCGTCCTCGTCTTCCTGACAGTGAAGTCGATAATTCAAAAATGCTCGTAATCGCCGACGACAGGCTCCTTTTTTTTTTTATATCTCCTCACTATTAACTTCCACGGTCGGAAGATGCTGTTTTTATTGGCCGAGGAGTTCATCGCGGAAGTGAGTCTCTCTTGGTCATCGATTTTTTTCGTGTGCGTCAAAATGTTATTGATTGCACGTTATGTTGCTGGGATGCCATGGGCAGCAGCAAGAAACATTGAAAATAGTTTCTTTGTTTCCCTCGTGAAATAATGTATTCTTTGGTATAAAGAGGAAGCGTTGCCTGGCTCGAGGCCTTGCTCTTGTTTATCTTAGCCTGCCTTGTTAGGTACCTAAAGAACCGTTTACATATCCTGCAATAAAGTCCGAAGGTAACGATTCGATTATAAACGCGCGTCATTTTTGTTTTTTTCCCGATATTTCACATCGATCGTGGAGGCTGTTTATCTATCCTATGAGGTTAAACGCGAGTCCTGCTCCTCCTTGAATATTCAAAATGGAATGCAGACGCTTATTTTACTTGGTTCCTGATTAAGACGAGTCTTTCTTTTGCCACGGAGTTTGACACGCGTGTTGTACACTGGGATTTAGGGTATTTCGCGTGAGAAACAGGCGTTTAATGTTTAGTATCGATGAATACAGTTTGTCACCTTGATAATGAAGGATCTTCGATTTTGTAATGATACGTAATATCGGGACTGTAAGTCTTTGCTTCAGCGCAGCTTCACAGCTTTAGCTGTGAAGTCATTGATTGACCAAGACACAGGTCTGTATAGAGATCAGACATCCGTGAAATATTTCGTCGATCCTCGTTTAATTTCGCGCAACATAAAAAGATGAGTATTTTTTTTTTGATAATTTATACTGCACTCAGATATGAAGTTCGATGTACACTCTCGTTGCATAAACCACGAAGAGTATATAAATATTCATTTACACCAGAATCGGCCTGATATGTATTGGTAACGTTACTAAGAACGGCCGCGTTACAACATGCGACAGGTTAACTTTCAAAATTGCGTTTCCAGAAATTCGTAATATTACCTTTCGTACGTAACATTACTTGCGTACCGTGAATTGAAGTCGGCTTACATAATTGCGAATAACTTATAACTCGAACATATTTGTGAAACGCCTCTTGCTTAAGACGCGTTTATGATCGAACCGAACGCTACGATAGAAAAACATTAAGTATCTTCTTGATCTCAGAATTTGTACAATTACGGCCGTTAGAAAAATAGCAACGTTCCTTATAAATTATATTTATAGTTCCTTATAAGTCATGAATTTTATCCTCATAAATTTTCATCCTTTTCGCGGATTTCGAACGACAGTCGCAAAGAATCGAATTTCCAAAAAAACAGTTCGCGCGAAATCGTTCGACAATTTCTCACGGTTACGATTATTCGCCCGGCTGCGAAAATAGTTTGGAAATAGATTTCTGTCGAAACGTTCGACATCCCCGAGCATTTCCAATAATGCGGGAGTATTTCACAAACTGGTTGCCGCGCGGAGAAAGGCAGAAAGTTGGATTTATGCAATATTTATTTTCGCATCCCGAGTAACTTTCTATGATAGTGCAGAAAGATGAATATACTTCATGAATATTATGACACCTTTGGAGGTTACGAGGAACGACGATTTTTTAATCGACGCTCTATCCACTATCCCCAATTATTTGCCATTTGCAGACGCAAGAACACACACAGGCCTCTTTTCAATCTCAATTTCAGTGTCGATCGTACAATTTCGCGTGAACTTTTGTACGCGAGCAATTTTTTCTTCACTTTCAATCGAACGAATTAGAAATGTGCTGTCGATTTGTAGCGTAAAATACATATCTCTCTAATATTTCCATCGACTCGGTTAGCTTTCTGTTCAGAATTTTTCCGTATTGCCTCTCGGTGAAATTAGATAGGTACGGAGTCGGCGAATTTAATCCATCTCTCAATTGGATCATACCTCGTCGAACGTAACCACCGATGCTTTACGCGCCACAGGTTGCACCTGATTTCACCGTTATTTTATCGAAACAAATCTCCTAACATCAAGTAATAGTAAGAGTACACGACCAACATCCGTCCCACTTAGTTCACGAGCAGGGAAGCGAATGTTAGGAAATACCACGAATCGCGCACCTCGCGAATCTCCGCGGAGCATAAAACCGATGATTGGTTTCGTCGATTTATCGCAAACCGATCGAGTTCCTCGACTCTCCTGGAGCTTTATGGATACTCGTGAAACGTTCGATTAAAACCGATTCCTTCGAAGGCTTTGAATCTTTGCTCCTCCAAACCTTCTCGTCCGATCTTCCTCGAGCAGATTCGTAGGATAAATATAAGAGAAAACCAAAATACGTTACAACTCTCCTAAGAAGAAAAATTCCTATAGAAGCATGGATAGAAAAATTATCGTAATAAAATGCAAATAATAATAGAAATATAAACTTTTCAAGGTTTGTCATAGTTTCCTGGGCGATCATATTTGTTCCAAGTTCTCTCGATGTTTCGCGAGTCGCTCTTGCGATATAGAGGTTTTTGTGAAAACTATCGATGACCGTGAGACGTTCGAGGAATGCTCGAAGAAGGTACGACAGATCACGGCGTAGCGTTTCTTCTTGCTTTGCGTTCGATCGAGCGATTCGCGCCGAAGAAACCTCGGAAACTTCGTAACCGTTACGTTTGCCCGGCAAGAAACGCGACGACAACTCGCCAAGGTTGAGAGTATCGGTGCGGGAGGTGAGAAATATTCGTGATTTCCCTTTTTGCAAAATGGCAGCTTCCCTGTAATTGTACCGAGCAGCGAATTCGTGCTTCGATCCTTTACGAACCTCGACGACCTCGGAATAAAATCGCGCACAAGTGTTTCGCCCTCGGTCAGCCATTTCTTCTTCTTAGATTCGTAAAATATTGGCAACAAAGTTAAACGTTTGTGAATTTAAAATAATCGCAGAAATATACGCGATATTGTAGAATTGACAATATATAGGAATTACGCGAACGTTTTCAGCGTCGTCGCACTTTATAGAAATTAAAATGTAATATTAAAAATTAAACATTATACGAATTAAACGTGCCATTAAAAACTAATGGGTATTAGGATTGTTCAATGGTTTCACCCAAGAATTATACCTACGAAGCGAATTCAATTCACAACAGTGCATAATGTGTCGCGTGATTTTACAAAAAAGGCTATAAATCATAATTGCCCGTTAAGCCATTAGTCGTTTTGCATCCTCTTACAAAATTGATTAAGCCATTCAAATCGCATTTAACCCGAGGTGTCGGATATGGACGTTTATCGACGAGGTTAAAGTACCGATTGATTGCCAGGCATCTTTAACCAATCCCTCCCCTCGAAAAAAAAACAAGCTTCCTCCAAATCATCTCCGCGCCGAATAAATAATTTTCGGGCACGTACGCGCGCAGGATTATCGAAAGTCTTTCCACATTTCTCGCGCCAGCCTTCGCGCCTTATCCGCCTCTTAAGATTGCGGTCCTTCGTCTCTTCTGAGAACGCTTAGCCGCCAATGACAAATAAAATACGCTCCTCAGCTCTTGAACCATTGACACCGTCGCTTCCGTTATTGACCATAATGCGCCTCGTTGTAAATCAGTACTGGCCAAGCCACGGTTATACGTGACAAATTGTGTGTTTTTTTTTTAAGCATCGGCTATTTCTGTTCCTATCCCATGTTTATCACCGTATAAATTCATTTTTCTATTGGCTCAACGCGTGTTCTCTTTGCATATCTGTCTATGGTGTCATCTTTTTCTTCTCATATTTACACCGATCTAACGCTTTTAGTTTACCTCCGCATGCAAATTGGTCGTTTACGATAAAAATCGATTCGTCGATATATTTATCGATATCGATATATCGATAAAATTCGTGGGAAAGACAGATTTTGAAGGAGATAGTGAAAAAAAGATCGCCATTATTTTTACATACGCGCGCTCCTCAGGAATGTCGAGATCGTTTAATGAGGCTCGTGGTGCAATTTCGATACGGTCAGGCCTCCTTGTAAATCCTGCTACACGAATATCCAGGTACGCGACATCCTTCGAGGATGTTAGGCGATTCGTCACGCTTCCAGGAACGATTAACGAATTCGACGAGCGCAGAGCTGACACACTTCGGTAGCCTCTTCAGGGGCGAATTTTTTTTTGGCGAGGAAGACGCGATTCGGTTTTTTACGCGATTACTTTCGGCGTTATTCGTATAGAAGACGGCAGTCCCGGAGGCGAGAGAGTCCGGAGAATCGTAGAGATCGAGAAAGAAACGGGATACGCGATCGTCGATCATTTTTGGTCGTTTCAATGAAACGTACGCGCATATATTACTGTCTTCGAAAAGGTTTCCCCCGTGCACCGCACCTTACTTTAAAGCGGTCTTGACCAAAAATAGAAAGATTCACTTACATAAATTGCGCTTTAAAACGCAAATTCAACGCCGACAATTTATTCCGCGCGATTTCATCGAATACCATTCCTTACGCCTTTACGCCTATACGAATATATTCTTAGATTCCTCGATTTACGATCAATTAAATTCGTCCTTCCAGTGGAGCGAAGATTAAGCGATTCCTCTCAAATTTATAAGAACGCGCGAGACACCGCTGGATCAAGGCGTGCAATTTTGATGCAGCAACGCGCGATATTTCCGTGCATTTGTCCATCGTGACCTTGCTTTTCACGCCGAATATTCGGCCATCGTCGTTGGAAACGGAAGGGCCTCCATGGCGGGATTTCCATCAGTCTCCATTAAGCGCAACAGGCCCTGCCGGGCGTACGATCCTGACGAGGTTCCCTTCGCCGGAATGCAGTCAGGGTTACAAAACCGCACCTGCCCAAACATTTTTACGGGTCGTTGCAAAACCTTTCGGGCTGTTATTCGTGAGGCATAACTGGTGCGCACGCACCGACGCACTCACGCACGTACACACGGGGACAATTTCGAGATCACTTTCACTCGCGGCCGTAGCCGATGCTGGAGGAGGCCCGCGCGAGTACAAGGTGTCCGACGAGTAAATCATCGACCCTCGATAATGCACCAACGTGCATCCTTTAAATCGTAGATGCTTCTCATCAATTTTGACACCTTGGTAATATGCTTTAATCATCCTGCGCGTGGAGTTTTGGCGCCTTTTAAAGGAAGAGAGTATCGTAAGTCGAGGGATAGGGATCGCGAGTCGATCGGAAGAAGTCGATGGTAAGAGATGGATGGACGAGTGATTTTTGATTTTCGATGATCTTGAGAGTAAACATAGGATTATACTTCCTTCGATCGTTCTCGATGCGAGCGGAGCAATATCTTCGATATTCGGCCACTTATTTCCGAGACACCGTGTATAAATCGCACCTTTTCGCTTCACCGCTCTGCTCCTCCGTCATATTACGTATACGATTATTAAGTAACCGTGCCGATGAGATAATAACGACATAATGTGCCCAAAATTAGAAAGATTCTGTAACCTCGATCGACGATCTATCGGCGTCCGCGTACTTCCTTGCGCCACGCGCCGTTAATTTCACTTCAATTCCTAGTTAATGGACAGCTAGATAGCGGAATTGCTTTTCTCATTCTCATCGTTATTAACGCTCTGCACAATAGTCTTTCCGATAGCGGCGCAAATCGAAATTTACCACGTTTCCAATCGATTGTCGCCATTGGTGATCGATCGACCGCTTTCGAACATCGAATCTCCGACGATTCCTTGGCGAGTCGCGCACCGACCAGGAACTATTCTCACGCGTACAGTACGCCTAATTCATTACGTAAATAAATGCAGAATAAATGCATAAAACACGCGTGTCACACATCGTATATCTGAATGCGCGTGTTTTTCCTGAATCGAATATTACGAAATTAAGAGAACCGATCGAAGTGAATGGGTTCAAACTGACAAATCGATTTGCGCGGGACTTCAAAACTCATGGACGATGGTGCGTATGGATTTGCGAAGAAGATTATAGCGTTGGCCAAGAGCCGATGGTCGTTCGAACGCATCGAGCAAAACGGTTTCACTTCTTGCGTTAGAAAGAAGCGCCGCGACTGCGGCGACGCTGGTTGGCTCCATCCGGAAATCTGGCCAGGAAAAATCAATCGTAGGCGAAGGTGAAAATTCTTTTTTCACGCCTTGTTTCCTCCGAACTTGGCACTTGGCCTTTGCGGGGAGATTTAATCGTAGCTCAAATCCGGTCGCGCTTCGAGCTTCGTTCCGAACGTTGCAGAGTTACCCTCGATTTTTCTATCGTTTTTTACCAGATTTTGGAAGATCCTTGGCTTTTCGTTCTTCACGATTCATTCATTCATCTAGATGCTGGATATATTTGTTTCTTTTGACAAGACTGAGGGTGAAAATGTAGGTTGAAGTAGATTAAGAGGTAATATTAAGATTAGTTTGAAACCGCTCGATGGAGTGTTTTATTATTCGATTATTTCCTCTTATGTCGGCAATCGTTTGAGTTTATGCGGCTAGTGATTCGCCTCTTACTGTCGATCGATAAACTATACAAGCCTTAAATCAGCGATTATAGACTAAATAAGCGTTAAAGGAGCTATAAAATTTTGTCGACGGCTCGTTGCGCGCTATTCAAATGATCCAAATGGACGCAGAGTGGATAACAAAGTCTCGTATCTGTTTTATTTCCTTGTTATTTCTAAGCGAAGCTTTATGCTCGAACACGATGCTATTTTACGACGTGTTCGGTGCATCACGACGAACGTTAACCTCGCGTAGAACGGAAACAATCCGCGTGGAAACAGGCGCAAAACCGTTTCGAGAGAGAGATATAAATACTGGATTTTTTCCCCGCCCATGAAAAAGAATCCCCAGGATTTCGAACGTCTCAAACGCGCAACGCCGGCGCGTCGAACCTTCGATAATTAAGAATGCAACGGAGGTAATTAACGGATCGCGAGATACGAACGTCCTGGAATTGCACAGAGCACTGCTGATCCATCGTGAAGCATCCTTGATTTATTAACAATCTCGCGCGTTTTCCAATATAAATTTCCCAATGATTTTTTCTTTTACCATGAAATCCTCGCGCGAGGCAGCGAAATTTGCGGTTGAAAGAGTAAGAGGTGCGTTGCGAGTGAGTCATCGGGTTGTGGATGCCGATTATTCGAGTACCTTTCTTTCCCTTTAAAGGCGCAAATATTTCACAAAGAGAGGTATGAATAAAGTATCGAAATAAAAAAAAGAACGTTGGTTATTCCATCGATTATTTTCATAAAGTTCTTTCGATGAAATGCCGAGGATCAACGTCACGAATTGCGCATCATTGCGCTCTGTTTAATCGTTCGATCAAATATTTCCTCGAGGCCAAAGTTTTCATCCCGTCGATCAAGGCGATGGAGATACGATCGACAAAAAATCCCATTTCGTTTAGTCGTGTTTTTTGCCTCCGCCATATTCTCAATGCATTTCTTCTGCAAAAGACGTCGTTAAAGAAACGTCGAAGGTGATCCAGATCGAGAGGTAATAAGGCGGACATGGATCATTTTCCAAGGCGAAATTCCGCCGAAGGAAGCTGCGTAACCGAAGAAAACTCGTAACCATACCTTCTCTCGTCTCGTTAACCGGGATAAACCCGTACGTTCCGATCAAAAGGAAGAAATTCGTCGGATATTTTGCAACTGCCGAGATCTTACGCTCACCGTATTTCATAATCCGCTTTAATGTACGACGCTAATTTAAGAGAAGTTACCTCGGTGCATTTGATATAGGCGATCATCGAAGTACCGCTTATTCGGGTTTAAGCTTCGCTCTTTTTCCTCGATGAACCTTTGGCGCGCGATCAAGACGCATGGACTCCTTCGCAATTGTGCTCCTACTATCGATCTAAAAAACAACTAAGCTCCTACTATCCAATCTAGAAAGAACTCCTACATCTCTACAAAGCTGATCGCTCGCGATTAAAAACGTATAGCTCTTGGAACATTGGGAATTCTTGCTTCAGAATCGAAGGATGGATAAGCTGAGGGTATAAGAGAGACTAATAAAAATTCTTATTCTCTGTAAAATTGCAGTAAAACGGGTGCATTAGCTGTGAAATAGCGTATCACCCAGTCTCAGATAAGCGGTCAATGAATCCTGTTTATGTGTATTTCGTCATTCGCATACCCGCCGATTTCCCAGACTCGCCGCTTTACTGTTAAATAGTTCTACCGCATTCTGAAACGAACGACCGATGAGGATCGCGCATTTGGTCGTTCGTCGCTACAAAATTCTCCTGCCTTGCGCGCCATTTGCATAACGCTTAGAAGCGCTGCATGCTTTTGCGCCGAGTCCGATTGATACGGCCACGGTGTATTAATGAGGAAGGAAAAATGCGCGAGTAAAACAATACCGGTGTTTAAATACGTCGGATCGGGGTAAACAATAATTCGCACAACACCTCGTCGCGTTTAGTGGCAATTTAGCCTTTTTTCGCGACGCCGTTTTTTCAGCCCGACTCGCGAGAAGACTCTTAGGTTTCATTACGTTGGAAGAATACGAAGGACGAAAATACCTTGGGCTCGGTTCTTCCCATTGCGCGCTTTGTAATCGTGTAATCGTGTAATCGAGTTGCGTGTAATCGTCGCGGGTCGCTTTTTCGATCGTAAAAAGCCATCCTCGTTAATTAGGCATGGCACTCCTCTTCTTCTTGGTCCGATACATTGATACAGGTTAAGATGAGGTCTTGTCGAGCGGTCTGGTTAATTAGGTTCGACCGTGATTTAATATCGAATATTTGTCGCAACTTCCATGGGGTCAAAGGGGGAAGTAATTTCAATGCATCTACGCGGAAAGACGTCGCGAGTTTTTCTCGAAGCCAGGAAGAAGCTCGGCGACGAGTCAAGCGTGAACAAAAGTATCGGCCTCTCGACCATTCTACCTGGAATCTCTTCTTCGACGATCATCGCCGTTTTTCTCGTCGATGATGGACGCCGTGTTTGCTCCTTATTAGCGGACAGCCGCCGCCAGACGAAAGTGCGAATCCGTGATTCATCCCGCGAGGATTACTATAAACCTTACTCGCGTATATTACTACGAATCTCGCGTGGAATATCCAAAGGGATCGTCCTTGTTTACTCCACAGGTGTGTCATTGTTCATACGAACGCGAATATGAACGTGAACAAAGGTGAAAATTTTCCAGGAAAGTATCCTGAGATATATGGACACGCTCGACATTCCAAAGGTAAAAAACTAAGCCATGGAGACTTGGCGGTGCGATTCTTGATTTCTTCATCCAGCTTCATGGGGAATTATATAAGAGCGTGGAAATGAAAAAAGTGTTAGGAATTCATACGTTGAATTCCAACACTTTTTCCTCGATTTGGATGTTAAATTCCTAGGATCTCTCTTCGAAGGTTTCGCGCGGACAGGCGTCGTGTGATTGTGTCTTGTACTTCAAACTCCTGAATGTATCGATAATTCTGACGATACTGGCGCCTCTCTTATTGGTACCTGTTAACGCGATGTGAGGAGATCGAGACTTCGAGGAGTCGATAGTGGTCGATAACCCTTTGGCTCGCGACTAACGAGGAGAGACGGTGCAGCGACGAGTGTCTTAGCCTTTGCACACTTTCGCCAGGTTACACGAATTACGCGATTACACGGACGCGCGCATTACGCAGCACTTGCGTTCGAGACTTTCGAGCGCAGCCTCGCATTTTCTATGGTTTACTGATCTTAACCCTCTAGGGGCCCATTTGTATCTGCGAATAATACAACTTGCAAGGGGTTTGCTTTGATATTTCAGGTCGATTCTCCATGATTTTCTTGCCACGTACGAATCGATGTATTGATACATCGACATGAGATACGTTGACTCTAGTGCCCATTTGGTGGGTACATAGGTATGAAACAGTGTGTGATCTCGTAAAGCGTATTTGAGTAGATATAAATAAAAAACTAAATTACAATTTACCGTGAGAGATCAGAAATTATTATATATTAATATAATATGTAATATATTAATCTATCAACGATTTTTCCTTTGCCCTCTTTGTCTTGAAAGATATCTCTAGCACACCTGAATGTGTCTGGAAGGGAATATCACGCTGGTAGATCGCGACGCGGAGAGAAAGACGCTCGACTTCGAGATCATTATGAAAATAAGATCGCGTAATTGCATGAATATCGCTAGAATGTTATTAACGGATGCAAAAAACGGTCTGCGTCAGTGTCAAATAGAAAATGTCGGAGCATAAATATCACGCGTGCAAATCATACCGGATGAAAGTAAAACTATAAGGCTTCGCGTGCATCGCGGAATATTATTACAAGCTACAGAGTTAATCTATCTGGTTATGAATTAAAGAATTTGAGATCATAAAAATCATACGCGAAAAGTGTATTGCAAAAAATATGGGATTTCATCAAAATAATTATATCGTTTTGGCAAGAAGGAATTTTTTATTTTCAAACATAAATAGCGTTGTAATTTTTCTTGAAGAACCTCCGAAATTTCGCCGAATCGTAAAGTTGTGAGAAAAATGACAAAAGGTTATCGAACAAATACAACAAATACAAACAATTATTGATTAAACTTCATTCTTTCCGTAATAATATCAGTTTTATTCCACACAACAAAATCAAAATTACTTTCTCATCAATCCGATACCTTTTGGTATTCTAATATGCGCTCTGGTACCGATGCAGTGCTAATGCAGTACCGATGCACTGCCAATGCAGCCGGGACTTTCCGCGAGCAATGTCGATCGTGCATCTCGCATTAACCATCCATCAATCACGGTTTTGCGCGGGACTAAACGAGACTTTAAACGTAAATTCCCAACGCGCGGCAATTCTTGCGCCGCTACAAACCATACTTATCAGCCACACTGCTCGCGTTACAACTCAAACGAGACATCCATAAAACCAAGTTTCTCCTTCAAAGAAACGAACCAAGAAGCACTTTTACCTTCCTTCGCCTTTATCCATAGCAGATCAAATCGTACGTCTAAACATGGAATAAACGTCGCAGAGCTATACCAGTATAACGAGTATACCAATACTCTTCTTCTATCAATCTACTCATCCACCGAGTCTTTTTGCACCTCGAACCTATCGACGTTGCAGTCGCCAGTGTCGCTTCATGCAGATCCCTCCTTCGAACGAGACGGCCGATCGACCGATCTCCTTCGTTCTTTTTGCGCTCGAACGTCTTCCAAGCGCACTCGATATTTTTCTCGCTCGCCTTTCAGCCCCTCGAGAGATCGCAGGTCGGCAGCTCGTGGAGAATAGCCAAGGAGTTTGTGCGCTGGAAAGGTAGCCGTCCGGCGATTGCAGAGCCACACTCGATACGATATTACGTATGGGTACGGGTCAGGATCTTTGTCCCAGTAAGAACGACGTTTTGCAACCGCCAATAGCAGGGTAAACGACAATACGCGATGTTGGATACCAACAGTGTGTGTTTTTTTTTTTTAATGCCGCTCCATCGGGGCCACTTATTTAATTATCCGCCATGTCCGCGCCTATTTTTTCCCCAGCCTCGTTCCACGAACGTTTGGTCGGCACAACAGGAAAGATACGGAGCGCAAAAAGCGAATCGTTTTTAAGTAATTATCACCACGTACTCGAGGCATTCCTCTTAGTTTCTAAAAAATACCCAGTTTTTCCCCGCTGAATTTACGACGATGCGGAATACATTTAATGTCAACGCTGATCGTCCCGCATATTTGAAGTCGAGATGAAACGCGCGGCAGTGCCAGGACTTCGCCGGCTTTTTCCTGCGATTTAATTTACGTTTTTCTTCTGGTTCGAATTTGAATGTGTCACCGATCAAGTAGCTTCGCGAAGAATTACGATCGTCGATCATACCTAGGGAGTTGGTGCAAGATACGAATATTCGATCTCCGATTTGTTCACTGTCCCGATATAATACCTCATTTTGGGATAAGTTTGAGCGCATCTTTGATTTCGAACAACAGGATAAAGAATAACGATCGTCGATCGTACATTATCGTATTCGACTTGTCCTGCCAAGCATTCGCGTAACGTTGCGCAATCCACGAAGGTGTCATCGTCCTCCGCTCCTTCCGTGGCCTTAATCATCGACAAAGAAGCGATATTAATTATCGCGAAGAAGTACAAACGGAGATTCGACCGACAGCCACTTTCGTTGCGCGTCGTTACTCGATGACTGAAAATCCAAGCGAGAAAACGCGCGTCGGCCCTTCGCGGTAGAAAGTCGGCGTGCGCCATTGGCCCTCGTCGGTCTCCCGGGAAGAAATGTGGCGCAAGTTCGCGGCCCAGATCGATCCTTCGAAAGAGAGGAGCAAAAAAATCGGCGAGTGCGTTTTGCGAGTCATTAGCGCACTCCTGCCAGGCGGACCTTTCACATATTTTCCTAATGGCAGTTTCCTAATCGAGCGCGGTTGGCTACCGTGCAATTCAGTCCCAGACCTTCGTCCTGCATGATCGTGAATATCGCACCGCGATTTCGTCCTCTTCTCGCCGCTTGCGAAACCTCGTCACTTGACTTTCCAATGGCGTTTTTCACGAGGCACTGGCTTGCGTGAATAAGGATAATTCGATGGAAATTCCGGTGGTTGCCTTTGCTTTCCTTCTTTTTCCCCAACGTTTACTCGATCGATAGAGCGAATTATGCCGATCGAACATGTTTAGATAGGGTTATCGTATTTTTCTCTCGACAAAGAGAACTTGTATCACTGTTTTTTAGAATAATAATAATCGAAGCAAAAGCGT
The DNA here is from genome assembly GCA_038496175.1 of Ampulex compressa. NCBI lineage: Eukaryota > Metazoa > Arthropoda > Insecta > Hymenoptera > Ampulicidae > Ampulex > Ampulex compressa. The sequence goes on from JBCFXI010001680.1 coordinate 29,213, forward strand.
GGAAAGTAAATCCTGACATTTTTAAATTAATATAACCGGGCTAAAAATGAGGTTTATAAAAAAGAACGTGTATGGAGAAAAATGGACGTATTTATTCTCCAGTCGAATATCTCCGGTATATAAAATAGGGGTGTTTATTGTAGAAAAGTGTTCTTTTTTTAATAACCGTATTTTGTTATTGAACGAATAAGAACGAAGTTTTTCGACCAAACGTTTTCCAATAGCACGTAACACCTCGTTTTCCCGTTGCTTTATTAAGCGGTTAAGAACGTTCGTGGAGTTTAATGTTAGGCTTTTATTATGGCTCCCCGAGTATCTTTCGTTCGAGGTCGATTTGCTTCTGCGCTTTACGAGATCCTTAGTTTGTTACGGAGCGGAAGAAAAACGGGGAGTAGTATTGGTAATAAACTTTCTTGTGCGTCAGAGGCGTACTGTTACTGCAATGAGTTAAATCCAGCCGCTTGTTACGCAAAATAAGAAAGGGGTCAGCAAGGACCGCTTCGGCTCCTTATAATCCATTACCACTTCTGCTGAATATATAATTGTCACCTTTTATTGTGCATTGAGCAAGAGCGTATAAATCTCGTTGCAACTGAAAAGCTGATTTATCGTTGAACAACGGAGGTGCTTGCTACCTTGGAGGTCTAATCAAAATACGGAAAGTTCAATCTGCCTGGATGTTTTCTAAATCAGAGAAAGCATAAAAAAAATACTGATTATCCAATTAAAGTTCGGGTTAACTTTTGGTTCGTCCTTATCCGGAGCGTGTTACTTCGAAATGCATAAACTGAACTTTCTTATTCCTCAGAGACGAAAAAAGGTTGGGAAATTATGCTCAAAACCAGGGCTTCCGAAACTTTTATGGGGCAAGACGCACTTTCGAAAACGGTTATCGTTCTCCGCACGAGGTAATTTTTTTATCAAGATGCCCTCTCCCGTTTGTCTACTGGCATCAATTTTTACGCCACGCGCAATAACGACGCGTAATTGCTGTCGAAAGCTGAAACGCGTTGGATTTAAGTTATTAACTTAATATATAATAAATCCTTAAGCCAGGGGCATTTAGATGAAAATAATGATTTTCGCGTGATCTTCGGTTGAATCGACTTTGAATTATTCGATCGACGATTCTCGATGAGTACAATTCTCTTCACAAACGTGTAAAGTATTCTCGTATTTTAAAGATCAACATAATTTTGATCTTATAGGGCGCATCAGTCGATTACAAAATTTGGGTGGGACAGCAAAAAATATTTGTTACGCTCGTAAACAGTAAAGTACATTAAACTTCTATACTCGTGTATAAGGATTTCTAGAAGCAAGGATCAACGCATAAGATGCACCTCTGTTACACGACCTACATATTCATAGTTCAAGGCAGGACATTCACGCCGAACGTCTATTGTCATTTTGGTCGTTCACAATCTCTTATCGCTCAATACGAGATCAGAGAAATCAGAGCACCCGATGAAACACTCGAGCGCTGCGCGTTTGCACAATTTTGCTGGTATGACGGAAAATATATTGTACGCTCACGGATCAGATACGTATCTCTGCACATTTGAATCTACGTTATCAAGAATCAGTCGAGCAGGTGCAACATTAATATAGGACTTTACCAATAAAATGCAACACTGTTAGCGGGACAGGTTATTCGCATTGGATACCTGTCATCGCTTTGGACGTTGCCATTTATTTATTTAACGATATAAGACAATATACGTGTTCTGTCACCTTCGTTGTTTTCATTTCTTTCTCCTTTATTAATTCATTTTATTAGTACTTTTATTTATATCGTCTTGACCCCTATTTCTTCAATCCTCCCTGTACACCAAGGGGTTGCTCGCTTGATCAATAAACCGATGACGATGACGATGATTATGATGATGACAAACAAATAAGTGTAGTCGATTAAATGATTAATTATCGTACGTTATAAAAATCCGTCCAGCAAACCGATTGAAAACGATAACAGCCAAAGGACGTCCCTCGTTGATTAAATCCAGAAAAGATCCGCAGGAATTCAGAAAGGTCCGACGAGTACAAGGCTGTGTTCCACTCGTTGAATTTCTCCGGATGCGTCCGTCCGGTTAAATTCTCAGGTCGATTGGGTTTCTTTTAAGGGAGAAAGGTCACGGGCGTGTTGCAAAACAGGTCCCGTTGGCAAATAACGCCGAATGACACAAATTCCTGTCATAAACGCCGCTCTTTGTTCGAGTCTGGTTTCGAAGACGTCCTAAGGATGCCCTGGGATTTCCGATGTCCCGCGTGAGTCACGTGTTTGAAGACTATTATCTTCGTGTTATTTACGCGTTTAAAATTATCACGATTCGACATTCTGGAGCAGGCGTATATCGAGAGTGAATCAAAGCCGCGGATCGAGTAAATAATTAGGATTGTGAAGATACGGAAAAAGTCACGGCGTCATCGAGCCAACGTTTACGTACTTAATATCTGGTTTGTTTCTCTCAAATCCGTAATTTAATCTAAAATCTTTCTCTAAATCGTTCTGGCTTTTCATTCTTAAATCGGAGACTCCAACCTTCGCGATAAAAAAAAATTTTCTTTTAAATATCGATGTAGACTCGTTTTATAGCGTTTTTAAAAACAAAAAACTTTGCGATCGGTGTAAATTAAACGGCTACTTTATAGTCGTCGAACGATCGATCGTTTATATACCACTTTCGTGTAAACGATTCAAATATCATCCAAACGAACTCACGTTGATCGACCTTTTTGGTATATATCCGAGGAATCGATGATGGATAAATGGAAGATGGATTTAACGATTAGGACGAAAAGCGTTTCGCGCGATCGATGAATTACGGAATGAAGTTGGTAGATTAGGATTGTCGTGCCTCGATGATATATATAGGGTCTCTCGCGAAGGTATGCCAAAGGAATGGATCGGTAATTGGTTTTATGTGTCTGTCGGTCCAGAATCGATGTCCTTAACGGCGAATCCGATGGCGTTTGCACGTATTTGTTATTTCGAGGACGAATGCGGTTTAATCCACGGACGATAAGCGGTCTAAAATTAGGGAGCCCAGGGACCCCTACGAAGATACGCGCTGGTTTATTTTCATGTTTCCTCGCGGCGACGCTCCGCGAATGCAGGGAAAAAACGCAAACGAGAAAAAAATTCCAATTCGGACGCAACCTGTTCGAATCAAAGGACATTAACATACTTCGGCGAGTTAATCGGCACTCGTGCGCATATTTCCCCGAAATTGTTTAGAGTGTTTACAAATATTTCTGGAATGAGCCCCCAAAATTGCCGATGGACGATGGTCCTGCGCGAAATAAAAGCAAGACGAATTATTCTTACAAGACAAAGTGTTCTTGTGAAAAGCTCCTGCAGGTTTTTTGCATGAAATTCACCCTTTTGCAAAACAAAATCACCCCTTTGCAAATGGAATTTGACCTTTTGCAAAACAATTTCACTGGTTTGCGAATGGAATTCTATTGGCAAAGAGGTGAATTACATTTGCAAACGGGTAAATTTGTTTTGCAAAAGGGTGAATTTAATGTAAGAAATTTCTATAAGAAGATTGTTAAGGAAAATATTTTTTAATATCGATATGTTCTTCGGATAATTTAGTTGATGATAATTGAGTAATAATGGATTATTTAATGCGTCCATAATACGCACTTCAATTTATATACTTTTTTCTCTAAGGCGTTACGTTGAATTAATATACATATAAATGATATCCTACCGAATATTAATGCGTGAAAAAGTCAGAAATTCGGGTTTTTCGTAACGAGGATCACGGCGTATATGATGCCGCCTTGGCGAGTATTAGAGAAAAACAAGACTCGAACAAAAAAAACGTCCGAAGCTTTTGTTGACGTCAGTACCTTTATCTCGATACATTATACGACCTTCCTTAAAAAGCGCCTTTTTTAATCCTCCTGCATATCTTGTTTCTACACGCGCCTGCCAACCCTTTTACCGAATCGCGAGCTAAATCTACTCTCCGTTAACGTCATTCCTTTCTGCCTTACTTGTACGATATTAAATGGAACGATGCGGATGCATTTTTTTAGCTCGAAACACGAGGTAATCATCGCTACCTACGTCATGCGAGACAAAGGAATTATTGCAGGCGACAGCCCGAAGTGGGATCGGTGATGGACTGGGCCAGAGGCTCCCAAACTTTTTATCCCGCTGACCACCTGTCGATTTTTTCTGCTTTGCGCAGACCCACTGCTTTTCTAATGTTGATTTTTTACAAATTTTTCTACCTAAATTTATGTCTCAACCTAACACGGAGAAGACACTTCGATAATGTTTACTTTAGACTGCTAAATTTTTAAATAAAAAAATATCCGTTGGTTTATAGTTAAAAATTGATGAAGTAAAACCCAAAATATAAATTTACATGCACTGCGAGCACGAAACTCGACTTTTTTTTTAATCGACATGGACCTGCAGGTCGAAAGGTCGATATAGTCCACTATAAGAATAACAGGACCAGATAGAGTCTTGGTTTATCAGATGGCAAGTGGACCCTCTTAAACATTAGACAGTGCATTCGAAACACCAAATGATCATTTGGTAGCTTAAAAACACAATAGAAATTCCGACTCGAGTCGGAGGATAGAAAAACATTTTCGCGGGTTGAAAGGCGCCGCGCGATCGCTGCTTGCGCTATAAAGACGCGCTACGCACGTCGAGATGCTTTCGTTCCAAAACCCCCAGCGACGTGTATATCACGTCTATAGGCATTTGTTGGAAAAATAAAAACAAGATGTCCGTCAGGTCGGTTAACAATTAGATATTTTAGGTATGTCGTACGGATTTTTAGGTGTAATGTAACGCCTTACCGCACGTTATATTGTACAGTGCGGCACGGCAACCGAAAGTTAAATCGTAGCGCAAGTGGTTAAGTTCTACAACGCGGCAACATTTTTGCAGCTGAGAGGCCGAGGTGTAATCAGCCGGTGCACCGTAGGGAACAAGTAATATCATCCTTCGGTTTCCATTACGCTCGAATAACTAGTTCACGCAGCGTGCACATGACATTCAACAGTGATCATCCTTGAGAGATATTGCGTTACTGGTCGCAATAAAATATACGTTAGGGCTGTGCATTATATTGCCATTAGTATCGTCCTTTGCGCGAGTACGAACTACCAACATCCGTCTGCTTTTCCATCGACCTCTCTAATGAGAGGGAGAAAGCGTCGAATTCCTTAACGATCCTCCGACATACACTCGTCTTCAAAACTTCTCTGCACTTCGTTATTAGCGCCGTATACTCTAGCATGCGAAGCGCTCTAAGAATGCGCTATTCAGTGATGTCTGGTTGTGCTTTAGTTACCATCGTATTTCACTCGACAACGATGTCCGCTTTACTTTGTCCAAGGATTGTATCAAAGAGGGTGGACAATCGTAGGTAAAACGAGATCAACAATAAATTAGAATCGATCGTAGTTACTCCAAACTCTCCTCCTGCTCGAAATGTATAGAAATTAATCAAATGGTCCCTGCGCGCAGTTGTGGATCCCAAAATGGAGTGGATGGCTATGAAAAACCAAGTAGTTTACCACGTTTCGATCCTGTCGTGGGTCATGACTCGTTCTGGAAATACTTCGTTATAGAGGCAATCGTAAAGCAACCTTTCTAAGAACTTTCTGGCATTGTTTTGTCTCCACGATCAGTGCAAGGATATTATCACTAAGTATTCGGCGTTGCTTCATCGCACGCACCTTCCCTGTCCGTGCAGACCAGGCTTCTCGCACCGCACAATTATCGATTACCAGCAAAACGGGGCAAAAGACCCCGATAACCGACGCCGCGATTTTATCGCGGAAACTTTTATGCGCGAAAGATTTCCTACCAGGAATCGCGATTAAAATCTACGCGATAACTGCGTCGTTTCGTGCGTAAAGCCGGGTTACGTTTCGTGCAAAAGGGAGAATTACGTTTACATCGTTGCACCTATGGAGAACGACATCGTGCCTCTTACTCTGTCGGATCGATAATGATCCTGCTGCTGATCGTTGATCGGGGGAAGAAGATGCCAACTATCCTGACTTTCGTGCAAGCTCGCTTGCGATTCTCGATCCGCGGTATTTTCCCAAGGATCGTCTCGATCGATCGAGAGTAACTCCTTAACAAGATGCTAATCCTTGCAAGCGGTTCAATGTCGATCTCGGAAGAACCTCCTTGAATATCGAATCGTGGAATTTGCCTGGCGATCGACGAAGCCGTTTCCTCATTTCTCGCGATTATCGCAGCGTTTTTGCGCCCGGATGCGCCGCAAGAAGGCGATCCTGGGAGCGCCTCGAGACGAACGAGGGTCTCTAATATGTGCAAATAAGGTATGTTTAAACGTTGACATAGACCCTGGATGTGTCGATGGATTATACGCACTTCGGAGTATTGTCGAGCGCCATTACGGAGCTTCCGCGGGACGATCGATTAATTCACGTTCACGCAATGTCATTGGCGATCTCTCGAGTTGTTACGTATCGAGTTAATCACTCGCGACGCGCAAGATTGAGCTACTGTTATTATCATCGAACTCGAAGTTCGATCGGACTGCGCTTATTAAGAGCGGCCCGTATTAATTACACGATCGCTTCTTCTCGGTGTTCGATATTCGTCGATGTTTTTCGAGATGATCTCGCGCGAAGAAGGAGGGTTCGACGAGAGGAAACGCGCGGAATCTATTATTTCGAAACAATATATTCATCGTAAACAGTTGTAAAAGTGCGATGGCAGTTGTTCTTATTATCGTAGGAACAGATAACTAAATAGAACATTAAGTTGATTATAATTATACAATAATATGATAACGCGAATGAAAAATCGTAGAATAATTGGGCTTGTATTAACATTTTCTTTTCGAACATAACGCTTCACTCATACCTTCGTCTCCTTTTCCGCGCAATCTCGCGAGAGGGGAGATTTACTAAAAGAGAAGTATGAATTTATCATTGATCCGTCAAAAGATCGAATTAAAAGAGAAAGAAAAAAAAATCAAATATAGGCGGTGAATCACTCGACGATAGTCCACGCGCCAGTAAAGAAGCGAAAGGCTGAATTGGAACAAAGTATGCAAACGAAACGTGGATTCGAAGTAACCGTGGATTATGGAGAATTAACATTCCGATCCTTCGATCACGCGACTGTACCGCGGAAATATTCTTAGCGCACATAAGGCGATATTGACAGTACGCCGCATATGCATAATGGCCATAAGCGCGTCTGCCTATCGCAATTTCCATGCAGTATCGCGCCAAAGGCTGTGAAACACCGGCCATTAACGTAAAGTGGTTAATCGGGCCCGATGGCCGAACGTCAGTGCATTCTCAAGCGTTCGCCATCGTTTGTTCTCCGTAACCCTCAAACGCACGCTTTTCACTCGCAAAGTTCTATTCGGAAAAATTCTCCGCGAAATAGGCGTAATACTCGCTAAAAAGTCGTTGGCCAATAGGATTTAATTTGAGGCCGTAAATGTGAAATTCTTCGTGTACTTCGATACGCATTAAAGAATGAGTTTCTCCTCGAATCGCCGCGATTCGTTCGCGTTAAGCGGAAACGTTATGTTCACCGTTTGCTTCAGATTTTTCCTTCGCCATTTCATCGAGACTATCGACCTACTTGCTACCCTGCTCTAATTCGATGATGAGATTGCGTTTTTTTGTAAGCTAGATAATTTAACTATTCAATTTGTAGCTATTTATTAAGCTAGATAATTCCACGCTTTAAATAGTCTCCTATAATCTCGAAAGGCGATCAATACTGAATCGGATAAATTTCCGCGTTAATTTAATGCAGGAGCGTAAGTTTAGTCGGCAGAAAAGTATAATAAGTCTTGCGAGAAAAGTCGTTGCAAAACGCGATGTGCTCCCATTATTTCAGCTAAAATCCTCTAAATTTTGAAAACGCGTTTTTGCCTGCACGTACATCGACTCTGCACGGTATGTTGAGTTAACGCGTGTAAAGAGAAGTTAGGCAATTTATTCATTATAATGTTGGAGAATAAACTTTAGTTTACGAGCGGCTCCCTGCGTCCAGTTTTCCTCTGCTTTATTTAGGCGGTTTTGATACACGTGCAACCGCTTGTTCCGCACTGCCAGTTTTACTGCCACTCGGATCGTTTATCCGCGATATAAACACGATTTGCACGGAGAAAGGACGAATTCTGTGGTCCTAGAAAGCATTGGTCGGCGTAACAAGGTTGCCCGGTTGCGTCGACCGTGCTAAAAATTCTAATTCGAGCTCCATGGAAATAATATTTTTCGATCGTTCCAAAACACTTTTCATTGAGAAAGTGTATTAATAAACGTACGGAAATAAAACGACTGAGTCGAGCATTTCTAATATTATCCGGCTAAAGTCAACACCTTTACATATTGATTAGTCAGAATGCGAAAACCATTCGTTTGGAGGAAATTGGCTGCAGAACGGATATCGATCCTTGTACTTCTTAGCTCTCCACCAAACTCTCTATCGAGCGCTCTCCTCGCAAAAACTCGACACTCTCGCTATAAAACTTCTGTAAAAACTAAACCTATGCCTACGTACACTGTATTGTATACCAGTTCTGGTATACTACTTCCCTTGATATCCGCGCGGTGGATGGGTTATTGCTAAACACCGCGGTTTAGAAACCTCAGGCGCGAGTATAAGAAACGAAATCTGGTGGTTCGGAATCCACCTTAAATGGTAGGTCCTAGGCCGAATGACCTTCGCAGTCGGTGCCGAAAAATGAATTTAAAAGAAAAAAAAAGGAACGAAATGTATTCGATACCAAGCTCCATTGAAGACGGACGCTGGCAAAAGTAACCTCTTTATTTCATCATATCCACACCTCTTTCTATTATTCATCATATTTATATATTTCATCAATATCGCGTACCTAGATCTGCAAAATTCCATAACCTCTTCCCCCGAAGAGCAGCAGAGGTGCATTCGATCGTGCGAGGAAAATCGCGGTGCCGTGCGGAAGCGCGAGCCTATCACCGTGAAATATCGAGACTCGAAAAGGAGGGTAACACTTAAATGCCGCATAACCAGTTTTGAGAACGGCGCGTAAAATCGCAGATTTCATTCCCGCGGAGGAAAGTGCAATTGCCAAGGATGCAATAGTAGGAAACATCATCGCAGGTGCAACGGGATTGCGGAACGAAAGGAGCCTTTCCACACTTAGGCGCACGTAAGGTTGCAACACTCCTTAAAATCCAGGAGTATCGTTTTCCAGCGCGATGTGAAATTGCACTTAAGGCGGATACTCGCGTGCCCCACGCCTACTTTGAGCGTGGAGGAGTGAGAATAACGGTCGTAGGGCGTGCCGGGAGGTCCCTTTTTTTTTTTTATTTAAATCACAGGGTATTGGCTTTTTTGCATCGCCAGGTATTACTTATCCACGATAATGAAAAAGCTACGAAAGGAGAGATCGATCGGTATTACGGTATTCGATGCTAAAGTCGATCGATTTGAACGCCTCTAAGGGGTGCACTGGAAACGAGCGTGATCGAGCTTCGACTCCCACACAGGATGAAATTTGCTTATCGTTCATCGCGTCTCGCGTCGTAGGAATAGTCTTGAATAAAATTTCTGGTTTTATTGGAGGATAAACGCTCGATTAGAATGGCGCGTTAAGCAAGAGCGAGAGCTCAACTATTTCTTAACAACAATGACTTTCCATATCGGACGGTAATGGACTCCGGTACGAGGAGTGCATGGACCGTGATTAAATTTAATTTTAGCAAAAGTCTACGTTGATCAGACGTCAAATTCTAACTTCGAGCGACCTTTGGATCTTCTCTACCCGGTGCACTTTTTATAGAAGAAAAGAAAATCTTGCAGCGACTTTATGCGATATTAAAGCACTTATCAAATATCTTAATCAATGACGTATAAAAATCGAGGAATTCAAGATCATTTTCCACGATTGATAGAAACTATTGACATATAATATAAAATATATAACTATAGCTATAAAAATGAGAAAATAATAATCGTAACTATAAAACGATCGATCCAAATATTTTAGATCGTTGTACGCCATTACTTAACACCTTTGGCCGAGAGCAAAGGTGATTAAAAATACGTATACATCGTTTTGATTCGGAGTCGATGCAGAAGACTTGCGTTGCGAGAGGCGACGGTAAATCTTGCGCCACGATTCTCCACTCATAACAATGTATCAATGCTCAATTATCCTTATCCGATTAGCGGAAGGTGGCGCGCGATAAAGCTTTCGCAGTTAATTAAATCGGTAGAATGTCGCGCGACCAATTGCCGGAGAATGCACGGCCGTTGCGGAATAATTCGTCGGTTATGATTCATAGGCTGAGGCCAATTCCTCGTGGCGCGCACTCGAACGCACTGACTTACGTAAACGAGTTTGGTCGGCCAGAACATTCTTCAACATGAAAACCGATTCGATTTCTGATTTCTTTGAAAAATTGAAGAAATCGCGAGTCGAAGGTCCGCAGTCTTGGCCCCCTTAAAATCTTGAGGAGCCATTGAGAAACGATCTATCGCGAAATTTGCAATCTCTGAAACGAAGATAAAGGCGTATTCCTTTCTCGTAACGATGGACGAATTTTGATTATGGTAAACGGATTATTTCCGCTTCAATTTGATATAGATTACTTCGAGGCTCGACTAGTTACGACAGCGATAATGGATTTAATAAACAGCACTCGTGATCTTAATGACCAAATTGCACCGTGTACATGTATAAGTAAATAAATAATTGCGCGTTTGAAGGGGCGGCGATTCGGACATATGTGCTCATGTACTTCTGCGGCGACGGAATTTTTAGGTCGTCGCATAATTTACCAGCCGGTATATTGTGTCTCGAATTTCCACGCTCTCGCACGCCTGGATTACGTCCAGACCGAGAAGAATGGCCCAAAGTATGCGCCAAGGTACTTTGCCATTATCGTCGAAAACTCTTCAGAGGGATTTTAAGCTGACTTTAAGCGCATCGACGCGACTTCGCGTCGGATTACGACAGATTTTAATTTTTGTCTCTCTCTATATAAAAGCAATATAAGGACTTGGTGGAACTCTGCGAGAAATAAAAGGCGAAATAAGATGTCGGCGAAAGTGGAAGTAATGCTATTTGCCCAAAGAGTTGTTTACTTAGACCGCTGTCGCTGTTCTATATAAAACGAGAGATCATCGTCAAACGAGTTGGAATACGATTATTCGATTCACGATTCTTCCTTCTACGATCCATATATACGGTGGGCCATTTCAAAGTTTGTTTTTAAAAACGTTATAAAACGAGTCTACATCGATATTTCAAACAAAATGTTTTTTTATCGCGAAGGTTGGAGTCTCCGATTTAAGAATTTTCAGACCGACCAGCTGTTCGAATTTCAAGTAAATCGATCACACCAGTGTTGCCATATCCTATAAATTAAAAACAAACCAGTAGATGGTCCACCTTATATATCTTCTTATTCCCTTGCGCGAAATACGAGATCTAAGGTCAGGATACAAATATCCAGACGAAATATCGATTACAAAGAAAGCGAGCAGAAGTTGATTCCACAAGAAGATATAAGAAGAGATCGAACCGAGGTCAGGGTGAGAAAATCCGAGGGAAACACTCGATCGTGGAGGGTGTGGAAAACAGAAACTTCGGCGCCAAGTCGGGATCCGGGAAAGGAGAGATCGTGGGCGTTGCGCAAGAACCCCTCGTAATTTATACCGCTGATGGTTAACAAACATCTTGCACCGCACCTTGCAGCGATATTGCGCGTCCTTTCGACGGCAAAGGACGCCCGAGAGAATTTCATCGACTTTTCACGCATCGCACGAAGAAACCGCCGACTAACGGCGCGGCGCCGATTTTAGAAGCGGAAACCTCGAGCCGCGCTCGATCGTCGATAAGTCGTTAAATTTAAGCGTATAAATCTCCTTGGAAGTACGCGCACCTTGCAATTATCAACGTGGCCACGCCGGGACTGGTATTTATTGGGTCAGGATTTTTCAACCGGCTCTGGTATTTATAGGGTGCAGCGTCACTTTGGTCATTTTTGTCCGTACCTTAAACGGATTCTCAATATTGGCGACAAAATGTCAGCGGCCGATATGCTTAATCGGTATTGGATTAAATGCACCGGCATCGCTGGAGAACCGGCTGGTATTTCGAATAAATAGCGCCAATCGCGAATAATAAATAGCGCGTACGTAGCTGAGAACGGGATTGTTTTAATATAATCCGATGTGACGCTGATACTTTCATACCGATGGAATTATTATTCCGCTCCGACCACTTTTCTGTTTTTTTTTTTTTCTCTTTCTTATCGAGTATCCGATTTACTTCTGCCATTCATCGTCGCGAAACGTTGGTTCTGGCTTATCGAGTTCACGGACTCTCCGTGTGTATCGAAAAAGAAAGAAACGGAAATTGTGAATGACGCTTAACCTCCATTCTCTCTCGCGAGCGTCAATAGTTTTTATATTACATTTAAATACAGTCAATTTCTACGTCTCCGTAATCGTCTCGCCCTAATTGCCAGGTGTCTAAGTTAAATTTTGATCCACCGTACGATTAAACGCATCTAATGGTACAGCGTAAAAAGCGTACGAGTCATTTTTTTCTAAGCTGTATAAGAGCAACTTGAAAAAGACGTAAATTAATGCCAGCTTCGATTAAACGTACATTATTCAAACCACACTCTTTCATATATATCGTCTATTTATTAGTTAAATTATTTTCTAAACATAGAGATTAATATAAACAACATATTTACTCAATCATATATAACCATTATAACAATTTTGCTCATATATAAAAATATTTCGAAAGTGGTCTTACATCGAACAAAAAAACTTCATAGGCGTATAAACACACAATCATCTTCCTTCCTACTTTGGAGCGTCAAAAATCATTTTTGATTCCTCCTCGCCATTCACTTCGCCTCGATAGATCGCCTCTGGATCAAAGGGAACGCGACAGTCGCAGGGATCGGGGGAAAGAAAAGCGATTAAGAGGGTAATCGAGAAGCAGAGCCGAGAAGGCGGTTGGGCAATTGTCATTTGCATTAAGTGTATCGGCGCGTCCTTGATACAAACCACGGGCAAATCGTCCTTGATTCCGCTCTATCAGGACGGTGTGCAACGCCAAGCAGGTTGCCGGTCGTGGATTGCGAAATCCAAGGTCGCACGGTGCCTTTGGGCGATCGAGGAGCAAAGGATCCGGTCGAGTTGGGGAAAAAAGAAGAAGAAAAAAGAAAGGCGAGAGCGAAGGTCCGGCGGTGTTGTGAGACTTTTGCACAAAGAGTCCAGGATTTTTGTTCGCTTCGACCCTGATCGTTCGCCGATCTCGACGAAGATCGTTGAAAGGTGACGGGGATCGAATGGCGCTTTGGCCAAACAGACTTGCTCGGAGAATCGTGCGGAGATCGAAAGTTCGGTCGGTCTTTGATGCTCTTTCCGGCTGTTCCTCGCTTTGGAAGAATGCGGTTTCCCTGCGACGCGATCGGCATGGCTCGATGATACATCGATGACGCGAGCGACTTTAACTCTTATCCACTTCAAGGAGTTCAACATCGATTGGACCGTTTATTTTGAAAGTGGTGTAAGTCCATTAAAAAAAAATGAGATATCGCGTGATTTATGCTTAATTCAGTGTAAAGTTTTTGTTTGTAACTAGTCAGTATTTAATACCTCAAAAAATACCAACGCTTTGTTCAATATAATATTGGCCGATAAAAGAAATTGCGTAGCCATTGATTATAAAGGGGTGTAAATCCAATTTCGATAGACGGGTGGTAAGATCGGTGGCTACTGCTTTTTACATATGTACAATATACAAGTAGAAACATTGCCACACTCGGTAATATTAATCGATATTTTTTGATCGACAAATATGCTGACCTTTGATTTTCCCGAAACGAGAGAAAATGGACTTACACCACTTTCAAAATAAACGGTCCATTATTACGGTCTTGAAAAATGTTGCGGACTGACTCTTATCCTAAACAATCGCGAGAAGGTTTCTCCATATTCAGAAAGGAATTGCGTAACGATAGCGGACAATCGATATTTTCCAAAAAATGTCTCGCGATGCAACATCGATTCTGATATAAAGCTGTTTTAACGGTAAACGCGATGGTAATATTTCGCGCGTTAATCCACCAAGAATCGTTCATTCACGTGATTTCTTGTCGTGGCGTGATAATCGCGAATCAAAGCGATTAATTGCCTTCGATCGAAGAGGAGTTCTTTTCGAACAGTTCCATCAAAGCTCGCAACGAAATGCACTCCAGCAGAGGACAATGTTTTCGCGTGCGTTTGATACGTATACCCGAGAGAAACCGGGTACACCTTCTCGATCAATCGCGTTTCATCGAAGCCACGTTGAACTACTCGCAAACTCGTCTTACCGGTAATCCCCTGAACCGTTGCCCGTAAACTACTTGTTCCGCATTACTTCTTCTTGCGTTTATTCCCTTTTGGCAACAAAGAGAACAATTTCTTTCCCGCATTCAACAAGTTGCAGCTTTCGACCTCCGTTTGAGGATGTCGAGCA